>JAECUM010081449.1:0-16908 GCA_016617855.1 Megalonaias nervosa | reverse complement strand
TTGAAGAGAAAGTAAATGATTTAAACAACATCATAAATACTCGTGGCAGGAGAAAACAAAAACAACTTTGCCACATTAACATGTTAAAGAAGTATATTGAGAGAGATAGCCTGGTAAATCATGCAATTAATTTAGTTGTACCTGTCCCATAAACTGAGGATTTAAGTGAAGAAATGTATTTGGACTCTGGTGATCTTGGAGCAACAAATCTTCGAAATTCGGAAATTATGAAAAATCTGGACCAGAAACTTTTACATTTGCAACAACAAGAAAGGAATGAACTTAAGCAGTTATTATTCGAATATGAGCACTTGTTTGCAGATATTCGTACGAGGACAAACAAAATTTTTCCTGACGTTGAAATTGTGAATTCGAAACCTGTGAAGCAACACCCATACAGGATGAACCCTTTCAAACAGGAATACTTGAAAAAGGAAATTCAGTATTTGCTGGAGAATGATTTCATAGAGCCCAGAAAAAGTGAATGGAGTTCACCATGTATACTTGTTCTGAAACCAGATTAAACTTTCCGTATGTGCACTGATTATAGGAAGGTGAACAGTGTGACAAAAACAGATTCATTTCCATTACCAAGTATCGATGACTGTATTGATAAAATTGGAAATGCCAGGTACGTCACCAAATTTGACCTTCTGAAAGGATTTTGGCAAACTCCACTAACGGGAGGAGTAACGGAAATTTCGGCATTCGTGACTTCACATAGACTCTATCAATATAAAGTAATGCCGTTCGGGATAAAAGGTTCGCCAAGTACTTTTCAACGCTTGATGAATATGATTAACTCTGGTCTAGATAATTGTGATGCTTACATCGATGATGTGATCATTTACAACGACACTCGGAAAGAACATCTAGCCACGATTCGGAAATTCTTCACTAATGCAAATTTGACAATTAATATATCTAAAAGTGAGTTTTGCCGTGCTTGTGTAACTTTTCTAGGACATATTGTGGGACATGGTCATGTTAAACCTATAGATGCTAAGGTCAATGCCATCTCTGATTTCCCTGTGCCTGTCAGTAAAAAGCTGCTGATGCGATTTTTGGGTATGGCCGGATACTATCGGAAATTTTGTTCCAATTTTTCTAATATTGCTGAACCCCCGACAAACTTGTTGAGTAAGAAAAACAAGTTTCTTTGGACTGAAAAAGGTCAGGAGGCTTTTCGTAGGTTAAAAGCCATACTTAAAAGTGCTCCAGTTCTTACAGCTCCAAATTTCCATAAATCTTTAAAATTATCTGTTGATGCAAGTGATGTTGGGGTTGGAGCAGTATTGATTCAAGAAGACAGAAATGGTGTTGATCATCCAGTGTGCTATTTCTCTAAAAAATTAAATAAGCACCAAATGAATTACTCAACAATCGAGAAGGAATGTTTGGCTTTAATATTGGCATTACAGCATTTTGAAGTTTACATTATTTCATTCCCTTCTCCGGTTGTTGTGTTTAGTGATCACAACCCCCTTACATTCAACGACAAGATGAAAAATAAAAATCAAAGATTATTAAGGTGGAGTTTGTTTTTACAAGAATATAATCTTGACATCAGGTACATCAAGGGAAAAGACAATTTGATTGCAGATGCACTTTCCCGTGTATATAAATATTATTTCATGTACACTTTGTATAATTCATAAGAGTTTTCTTATGTAATTTTATTTTACCTCATGTATAATTTACATATTGTAACAAGAAAGCTTTATTACATAAATCTTTCTTTTCTTTATGGGGGAAGTGTTACGTATATGTAATTTAATTACTTGTGTGTTGGTTTTAAGTTCTTTTTTATATTATTGTTGTTTCATTACATTTTATTGTAATGATAATTTTCACGGATTTGATATTTTTTTGGAAAATTCAATTCTCTGTTTTGACCTGATTAGAACGTAAAAGTGTTGCTTTATTACTATTTTTAGCTCACCTTGGTTGAGAGGTTTGTAAACACTAAGTGAAAATGATTGGTTATTACCAAGGTCATGTTCGGCCCACGTGTTAGCTATGTTGTAAACAGGCTTTTTTATTATTCATTGCCAGCGTGAGAATCTGATTTTTAGATAGGACTATTCTAGGCTACGTGCTAAATGGCATTCTTTTACTGCGCTGTTCAAATTAATGATCACGTAGCCCCTTCACGTGAGCCATCATGTGATCTAAAATCGTGCGTTAAGACAGACGTTTTTTAGTGAATTTGTTCAGTCGTAAAATTGTACCTTTTGGGCTCAAGGTATTTGTCTTGTTGTTGCCATTTGAGTTGAATTTTGTATTTAAAATAATTTATTCATCCTGGAAAATATTCTTCTTCGACAAAATTCTTGGACAAAGACATTCACTAAATTATTCGGAATTCAAAAGCCGGAATTATATTCTTCGTGACTCAACAAGGAACTGTTGACACATCAACACAAACTGGTTATAGAGGATGTCATCGCCTTCCATATTGGAACTTCATCGAGATTCGAACATGGATTCAATTAGAACTGTTTAGTGATGGGACTTATATTTTTCAATTCTATGATTAATTTTTCGAGTAGATTCACAAACCGTAAGTCCTTTTTCATATTTTTACCTTGTTTTCAAGGGAAATAAATTATTTTGTTAAAACGTACAAAGCTTGTTGGCTTCACTCTTTTCTTTTGTTACTTTTTTACGAGCCTACACGTAACAATATATATATATATATATATATATATATATATAGTATATATATATAGATATATATATATATATATATATATATATATATATATATATCAACCAAAGGAGTCTCTTTACCGAGTGAATCCAACTGTGGCGTGAATCCTCCTAGAATCCACTTGTTTTCCACTTATTCCAAGGACTTTTCTGCGACAACTTTTGTCTTCTTTAAATTTCAACGCGCCCAGACTATTAACGATTTTTCTCTAATCAATGCATGAACATTACTATCACAACAACACGCTTGCAGCACAACTTCACAATTGTATGCCATCCTCACATCTGCACGGTTACATTTCTGTAACGCAGCGCCAGTATTTCACTCCGTGAAAATATCAAAATCTCAAACACAAATCACTAGAATATATTTTTATACCTTACTCCTAGGTCAGTCAAATCATGATTTTAAGCCTCATTTCGCCTATAACCTACACCATATTGACATCATAGGAACAATAAAAGGCGTCTCCAGACAGTGGAACAATCCCTTCTCAGTTATTACATTGTACAAACTATCAGCCTCAGTCAAAAATCCTTCACATGGAGTTACGCAATCAACCAACTTATTAGCTTTTAATAGAAACTACTTGGCATATGCTCACTTATGGAGCTCGGACCTGCACTCACTACGAAACTAAAGAATGCCATTATGAAATCTCATCAATACTGCACTCTCTGACGTTTGCTCATAGAAACTGGCTGATTACTCGGGCTGAGGAGTATTCCCCCAACACAAATTTGCCAGAATCAAACATTTTATCACAAAAGTTTAATAAATCCTTATAATAAATCCTTAAAATGGAGGGGTATTTACAAATGGCGCATACCTCAAACTTATTACAATTATCTCTCTCTCTCTCTCTCTCTCTCTCTCTCTCTCTCTCTCTCTCTATATATATATATATATATATATATATAATAGAAATACAGAGAGAGAGAGAGACAGAGAGAGAGAGATAGGCAGACGAACATATTAATGGTTATATGTGCCGAGACAGGTAACTTGTTCTGCTGAAATGGGATGACGGAACTGTAGGAATCGTGACCACACCTTTTTGGTCATGAATCGAACACTTTAACCGCTGAGACAAAGCATCTGTCTTTTATAAACAGAGCTATGATGGTAATTGGTTATTACAATATCTGCCTCAAAACAAAATATTCTTATTTATTTCTAGGAAACATTTATTTATTTTAACAAGTTTTATTTCTTCTTCTTAGAAACAAAGCTTAAATATATTTTTAATGTCTCAAAAATGTTAACCGTATTCAAAACAGTGGCAAAAACTGGCAATGAGAATTTCATCCGAGTAGACTTCAACCAGATGAAATGGGAAATCTGTATTATAACGACGTGTAATTTCGGTAATCAAAGGAAAACGGCAGACTGGGAAATTGAAAAGGGGAAAATGGTACGCTAACTCAATCACACCGGTTTTTAAACGAAACTTGGGTGACACCAGCCGCAAAAGAATTTTCAATTGTAATTCCATTCAAGCAGATTTTTAACGGAATGAAGTAAGAAATTACATCTGTACGGTTTAAATGTGGTAGTCTAAAGGAAAAAAAACAAAAAACGACAGAGTTAAGACGCTTCGCTTAGTCAATCAAATCTTTGTGCAAACGGAGCTGGAGTTTGACGAGCCCCTAAATTACTATCAATATCGCAATACGCAAATTCTTTATTTATCCGTTTTTGAAACGGCATAAATGCGCAAGTAGTCTTCAACACATATAACAATCTTAGGAGTGGAATTCCTGATAACGATAGTTCCCTTTAGGATGGATGCTATGGATTAAAGTAAGATATCTTGACTGCAGTACAGTTTAACACAGTGTCAAAATAGAATTTAATGGCTGTTTCCATAGCCTTACAATCCAAGGTCTTGAAGTACAAACAGTGATAAACAGGTAATGTTCGCGTGGTTCCTTCTCGGAAAACTATTTAGTGCTGTACATGCAACGGTATTTACACTTTCTTTTACCTTATTCAAGAGTCTACATCTTATATCCGAAAGTTTACAACGTGTGGACATGGGTTAAGAAAGGTTTCGTCGACATATTTCTGTAGGACGATGCAATTTTGAATACAGCTTAAATCAGACTCATTGCGACGAAATTGACTTGGATCTACTTCAAACCTACGAAAGTTAAATACACCCAAAGATTGTTTTCAAAATACTAACTACAGATGTTCTCTTTTAAACATATTCATGCAAAGAGACATACTAATGAAAAAGGAGAGACACGCATGAAGACTTACGCACTGAAGTTGCGACCATGATTGTGTACAGGGTGGCAAGTAATAGAAAACGACTTGCTGGGGAAATATCGCCATCTATATGCTACTAAAACATTCGCTGGATTGGTTCACTGTCCTCATTTCAGTTCGCGGGTTCGAACCACGGTCGAGTCATAACAAAGACTTTAAAAAAAATGGTACTAGCATCTGCCTGGCTTAGGTCTCAGCATTGAGGTATGTGTTAGGTACTGGTCGATCTGATGTCAGGATAATGTGACTGGGTGGGACACGATGCTACATATCTGAGGCGTGATGCCCCTTTGCTAGACATCACCATACAATGTCACACTGCAGACATCGTAGCGATATGACTAAAATTGTTAAACCTATGTAAAAAAATCGTACACACACACACACACATACACACACACGTTTTAGGTAATGTAACAGAAAAAATACCTGTCACCAAGAGGCTATAAAAATATCTTTTTTCAAAGCCTATGTCAGAGGAAATGATTGTACTCTTGCTGACATTACCTAACATGTTTAAAGGGCTGATATTGATAATTCACACTATACTCATGAACAATGCTGCATCTTTAATTATTTCTCTTTGTTTTGTATTAGATTACACCAGAAATAGATCACCGAAGCAAAAATGGATGTTTTCGTCTATCCCAATGATATGCTTGTTAAACGGATAAGATCAAAAGATTAATGAGGAGAATTGTAAAAAGTATGGGTTTTTTAAAACTTCGAAGAATAATCTGAACACATGTTATCATTGATAGAATGAATAAACCAAACATTCCAATAAATGCAACTCGATCAACAATTGAAATAACCAATACTTGTCAAGACTAATATAACCGATTGGTAGAAAGAAAATATAAAATGTACTATTTCTGTATAGCAAATTAATGTTGCAAAGATCTGGGTATATGTAGAAACAGCTAGAAATATCTGGGTCTATGTTGAAACAGTTCGAAAGATCTGGGTCTATGTATAAATAGCTGGATGGACCTGGATCTATGTAGAAATAGCTGGCTGGACCTGGATCTATGTAGAAATAGCTAGAAAGATCTGCGTCTATGTAGAAACAGCTACAAAGATCGGGTCCGTCATGAAATAACTAGAACGAGCTGGGTCTATGCAAAAATAAAAGCTACATCCATAACATTTTACAAACCTGATCGACTCTATTTGGTTATTTGTATCTTCTGAAATAATGTTGTGTATTAGGATGTTATTCGTCGTTTTAATTATTATTATTATTATTATTATTATTATTATTATTATTATTATTTTCAATCTATATCGGCAAATAGTAAGTGTTGTCAGCTTTCTCTTGCAATTATTTTCTGTAGCCTGCCTTGTTTTGCCATCACATCGCTTTAAATGTTGTACTGCTTCCTATTTCAGCCTTAGAGCAATGCGTAATATCCATTATTTTCTTGAAAAGCTATAAATACAAGTTAGCGTTAAGACAAAAACATCTATAATATTACATGGTCACGTGTATCATAAAAACATCTATAGTATTACATGGTCACGTGTGTTATAAAAACATCCATAATATTACATGTTCACGTGTGTTGTAAAAACATCTATAATATTACATAGTCACGTGTGTTATAAAAACATCTATAATATTACAGTCACGTGTGTCATAAAAACATTTATAATATTACATAGTCACGTGTGTTATAAAAACATCTACATACATATTGTTTTTTGTTCTATTTTTATTGTTTCATGTTTTAAAGTTATTCTTTCGATTTTAACATATTTTTATATTAACAAAATGCTAATGTTCCCTCCTGTCTCGTGTTTAATTGTAACTCAATTCCCGTACATCCGATTAAATTTATAAAGGAAAAATAGCTACTGTACTACTAACGGCATTAGTTTGTGATGGTGTAGACAGTGCTGGGTTAAACACGAGCAGCTTAAGACGATGACGCAGCAAGATGCAAAGAACGCCGTTGCTATTTACATACAATCTTCGATTCGCTAATTACTTAACTCATCAATTGAATAATATCAAAGCTTGCAAACGTTTCGGTAACAGTCTTAATGTAACTCATAAATTATTTCTTGAGCAAATGAAACGCTAAGCACTTATTGATCTATATCAACAATGTTTGTTCTTTGTAGAAACAGGGACGAGAATGTCGACTGCGGTGAGCTTACTTATTATTTGGAAACCATTTCCAAACAACTGCCAATCGGAATAAAATTTGTTGCGTACTTCTGATATTATGTCTCCCATTACTCAATGTCAGATTTCCAATCCTGTTATACATGGAAAATGTGTTGTGCAAAAATATCGGATACAAATGGAACAGATTTCATAATGACTAAGGCTTACTGACTGACGTTGCGAAATTGATTGTGTAAAACACGGAAATTAGGTAACAGACGACTTGAGCTGAAATTAATCACCTGTTTGTAATGAAGACGGTCATTGGGCCTTCTGCCAAGCCGATTAATATGCGTGCATTTAGATGCCTCAATGTGAGAATTACGACTAAGGTTTTTCAGCCTTTACTGACATACTGTAGAGTTTATTTTCAAACAATCCATTTATTATTTGTATTTGTCATGTCTTTCTTTTAAATATTACACAACCAATACAAAACTGAACCTTAAAGGGAAGTAAGAATAGATAAAATTTACATGCTCGATGAACGAATTTGATTATGGGGACAGTTCCTGACTGCAAGACTATAACAAAAATAAGGATTAAAGTCCCTTTGTAAGTTAGGTCATAGGCCCGGCAATGAAGGTAGGTTAAAAAGGCCAACAATTCAAAACTGACGGATACTAATATAGTATTAAATTTCTAGTTGTGCTTCAAAGCCTCACCTACTGATAAAGTGATTAAAAAATCTACAGTTTTGTGTTTCAAGACGTGAAAGCATTATTACTACTTTCAGAAAAAAAATCGTGTCTAAGCGATAATGTAAAGGACTGTGATTACATTGTGCATAATATGACTTCTTAAAAAATCCATATAAATAAATCCATATAGAAACATTCTGAAATAGTATTGTGTATGGTTTTCCCTTTGTGATACACTGGTCTATCAGACCATTTCATATTGTGTTTCATTATCTTAAATATATTTGCTACAACTTTTCTGTTTCTTTGAAGATGGCTATACATTTTACTCCGATCGATAGACAAAATAACTTTCTATAAAATTGAATTAGTAACATGGAAGAATAATCTCTTGGAGACAAGTACTACAATGACGCTACAATTTAAATGCTGACAAGATACATTTAAAAAGTGAGTATGTAAATTTATAAATGTATGTATGCAGGATTAACCAAGGAGCAGCTACTTAAGTTGATGTTAAGGATGAAACTTAATGTCATTGATATTTATACACAACTTCATACTTAAAATAGGAAATTATAGGTACTTTTTCCTCCAAGACATGGTAATTGATTACTCAAATTCTTATACGTTAATCATTTGTTCAGAGGAAGAGTCACAGGATCACTATATACATGTTATATCTAGATGATGCAAATGCCAACAACTTCACAATTAAGATTAACTCCTTTAATCAAGTTTATATGTGACTGATTCTATAATAATCTGAACGATAACTATGACCGGAATTGTCAGGTTACGAAATCAATGTCATAATCTCAGTATTTATTCTCAGTAAATTGGTAAAAATGCTTCCTTCCTATATTGATCATTTCACGTTTGAAACCTTGGATAATGATATACCTGGATAATGATATACCCGTGGCTATTTCTTTTAGTGAGGATTAGTTTTAGTTAATACCAAAAACAGTTGATATAAGTGGTGAATGTTTACGTTAAAGCTCAAACAATAGTCTACGAGTACCTAACAGCTTTACGATCTATGAACCTGGTCAGGAACAACTTTAGTTTCGCCAGTCTTTCAATAGTAATGATGATGGACATTTAAATAATGTCCGATATGCTTATATCAATCTTTTCCTTTCACCAGACATGATAGCTTCTGACCTTCCACAAGATAAATAAAATAAGCCCCCCCCCCCCTCTTTTTACATCAATAACGTGTTGTGATGTGATTTGGATTTTTAACCTAGCTTTAACAATTTTTCAGTCATATCGCTACGATGTCTGCAGTGTGACAGTTTATAGTGAGGTCTAGCACTGGGACATCATGCCGCAGACATGTAGCATGATGTCCTGCCCAGTCACATTATCCTGACACCAGGCCGACCAGTCCTAACACTAACTTCTTAATGCTGAGCGCCAAGCGAGGCAACTGTTAGTACCATTTTTGTAAGTCTTTGGTATGACTCGGCCGGGGATCGAACCCACGACCTCCCGCATCCGAGGCGGACGCTCTAACCACTAGGCCACCTGAGCGGTTTTTACATCAATAAAAACAACACTAATAGAACGCAGTGCAAATAAGCACATTACGCTGAATCGGCTGTTAGCTACAAACTAAATGTAAATGATAGAATTATGTATCTTTAATACAATGACTGCCGGTGTCGATATTTTGCACTGGAGTGGGTTGTCAAGTTTAAACATGTGTGTATCTCTGTATCACTTAAAGGTTCTGTGAGAATAAAGAGGCATACACATGCACATCGCAATCTCTCCCAGATCAGATAATCTTTCCAACACAAGACGGTTTAAATAATTTGCTTTTGTTTACAGGGAATACTCAAATATGAATAGTGACCAACTCAACACGTTTAACAATAGGCTAATTGAGACTAAAGTGGAAACATACGCTAAGCTGTGGAATACGACCGTGAATTAACATAGCCTCAGAGAAAGCTGAGAGGGATTATGTTCCTTTAATCTATTGGTAAAATCGTAAAACTGGCTTCTCTTCAGAATTTAAATATACGAACATTGTGTACACCATTAATGAAGCAAAATTACTTTTTCATGTCAGTGAAACTTAGCATAGATTGCAAAACCAGTATATTGAAACAAAACTGATAACTTGCAAATGCAAAGAATCAGTTTTTGTCTACACTGCCAAGCAAATTCATGCAATCTGCTGAGTTAAAACCTTTCCTTATTCCATGCCATCAGCTCAAATATAAACAATAGGAAACGAATAGACCACATTTATCTAAATATCTAGGTTGTAATTTTGGGTTCATAATTTAAATAAATTTTGAAAAATAATATTAGACGTAACCTATAGCATAGTAATTCGGACAGGGCGAATTAAAAAAGGAATATTACACTGAACAACTAACAACGTCATTAATGTAAGGCTAAAGTGTCTAAAACTGAGAAGATAATGAAAAGATAAAGCTAATTTCGTAACACATTCGTTGTTATCTATAAACTATTGCATTCCATGCATATGACTATCATGTTTAATACTTTAAACTTCTGGTTGAAATCTGTGTAGTAAGATTAGTTCCCTTTGGCCTGTCGGTCAGTTTATGCGTTTAAAGAGAAGGCATAACGTAAATAGAGCTCATGTGTGTTACCTACGTAAAAACAGAAACTCATTGCCAACGCCAACAGATGACTCACTTATGATGGCTAGTTGAGAGATAAGACTCAAGGCGTAAAGGAGCTATCAAAACTTTCATATTCATTTTCTAAAATAAAAATATGTTAATATTTAAACAGCAGTAACGTCTTGTCCTTCATCATGTATAGTATGTGATTGAGTTGATGGCAAATCGCACGAGAAGTTACTGATAATAACGATATTTCCAAAACTGAAATGAGAAAAGTATGTTTCTGGCCAGTCGTTTCGCTGCTAAATATGTTTCGACAAGCAGAGTGATACTAAAAGCTGGAAATACTATTTGCAAATTCGGCAATTTTTGTGTAGATTTATTGGTGTTTGGTTGTTTATTGTTGTGTTGTTACTACCAAGTAAATGAAGTTTACGGACGTTCATATTTCTTTCAAGCACATATCAATATTATGATATGTAAAACTGATTCAGTAAGACTAGTGTAGGTCTTATTTAGAACGTGTTCCTCTCGAACGTTAATGACCCACTATAGGCTACAGTTGTTCTTATATAAAATGTGCTTCTCTCGAATGTTATCAACTCACTATAGGCTAGTGTTGTTCTTATTTAGAATGTGTTCTTTCGGATGTTAGTCACCCAGTATGGGCTAGAGTTGTTCTTATTTAGAATGTGTTCCTCTCGGAGGTTTCTGACCCATTATGGGCTGGAGTTTTTCTTATATAGAATGTGTTCGTCTGGATGTTTCTGACCTTGTGTGGACTACTGTTGGTCTTGTGTAGTATGTGTTCATCTCAAATGTTACTTTTTCAGTATTGACTAGTGTTAGTTTCATTTAAAATTTGTTCCTCTCGGATTTTATTAGTATCCGAAACGTAGTGGATAATTGCTGTGTTACAAGGTGTAAGTTTGGCCTCAGCCGCTGTCCGACAGCATTAATAATGGTAATGTTCACTTTTGCTTTGGAGCTTCTACAAAGTGCTGTTATGGTTGTACCCAGGTAAATCGACCGTGAAAACAATTTTATTCAAGCTGATCACAACTTTAAGTTAATTCCTAATTTTCCCCGAGATGCTGCTGTTTGCCATTTTTGTAGTATAGATAGTATAACAATAGGCTTTTAGGATTTTAAATGCTGACCTAGGGACAAAGCCTTCTGTACCTCATGACTTTACCCAATCTTTACCCTTGCTTCACACTCCAGTGCAATATTTACGTACGCTATGTGACTAAACTCTGAAGTTAGTCTGATTGTTTATCAATGTTTTGGCAATGGTGCAAAATTTTTGTAGATGTTTTTTTCGGGTTGATGCACGTTTGCATTTAATAGGCACCTCATATATGTTTCAAATGTAACTTCTAAGTGATATTTTAAAATCAGTGAGCATTTGCGGGTTGGGCGTAAGGAAGCTTCACGAGTGCATTTAGTGCTGTAACAATAAAATATCCACATATTGAGCCGTCCATGCGAGTTTGCAGCGGCAGAGTTGAATAAAACAGTGGTTGTTGTCCAGTGCTAACACCCTTGGCTAACTAATCAACAATTCCACGTGGAGGTGCAAGCCTCGTTCGAATCGATATATAAAAGATGTCAAAACGTTACCACGTATGCGAATCAATGAGTTCCAGGTCCTATTGTCAAATCCAGATTGATGAGGCCGGGTTTCCACGTGCACGGAAACGTAGATGCAAGCTTAACCCGCATCAGGACACTTCGGAAATGCTTGATTAACTTTCCTTCAGTTCCGGAACCTTTAGCTCCGACAACAGCATAATTAAATACTTTTTCCTTTTTTTATTCATCTAGGAGATAATGTACGACTTCCTTCCTCCTTTTTAAGGGTCAATACTGATGCAGTTCTGACGGCCCGTTACGCAGCCGCATTTGCAACTGCAAGAGCAGCAGTAGCCAATAAGCTGGAATGGTTGCGAGGAATGGAAATATTCCAGAAATATTCCACCACTCTTTTGCTTTTGCGTCACCTCAGACATCGATAACTTCATTGTCACTGAGGTGTTCTTCTGTTTGCCTTATTAAGCCGATCAAGTTGTGTTAGGGTTAACCATAAGGGAAAATTTCCATCCGTACAGTTTGAAATGCTTTGAATGCATGCCTGGGTTTGATAATAACTTGTTGGGTTACCATTTTGCCATGATAACTGATGAACGTTGCCTTCATACAAGTCTGTAGTGAGCGTGAGAAATGTCAGCGGTGATGTATCACTGGAACTCATAAACGAAAACAACCACCTTTCTGCAGCCACCAAATGAATTGCCTTAGGCATCCACAATGATAATTTCAACAGCACATATTTGCCAAGTATTGCCTTTGTACTGTGGGATTTGCAAATTGCTCCCGCGGATGGGAACTACCTCCAAGAACTACCTTCCGAATCGCAAAGTTATTCAAATCGCGTTTTTTCACCCGTATGCAAAAGTAGCAATTCCACCAGAGAAAATCCTTGGCTTGCTGTCTACTGGAGACAAACTCGCCTTGGTGCAACTGTATACACCCATTCGACACTTTACCACATTATGCTTCCTGAAAGGTATATAGTGTACACCGATATGTCATTCGTTACCATTACATATCAATGATGCTGCGCCACAGATGGTGATGTTACAAAGCAAGAAAGCGTCTGTAACAAGATAACCGAGTTGGGATTTCGGATTTACAACAGAACACTTTTGATGGTGATACAAATACAAGGTTTATTGATGTATGATTTGAATAAGAAAGAATATTGATTAATACGTGCATGTGGAAGATCCAAATATTGGACAAATTAACATAATACGCACAAACCTAAAAATGCAACAAATATAAATACAAATGAATGACCTTACACAGTACAAAGACAAAGGTGAACGATTCACAGTAATTTCACACGATGAAAAGAATGTGTTTTACTCACTAGTAAAAATGATGTATTCACTCAACTAGTGGAAAATGAGATATTGTTTTACTCAAATAGTAAAATGATGAATTGATTGGAGAGATATCATACAAAAATATCTTATACACTCCCAAAACAATGGGTATAAAAAAAATTAGCCCACAGCTAAAAGATTACATACATGGAGTAACACAAAAACACTCCGTCAAAATCACACTTGGCTACCAGTCACACCGGTCAATCAAGCAAGTATCATTATAGGTAGTCACCAACCACCATTCAATTCCTTGGTCAATCAAGCAATCAGCGCCTATCAATCCGGTCTGGAACGTCCAATCATCTGCTATTCGACCAGCAACACTGTTCACTCAGCTCTACGGATGCTGTGGTTAATTTCTATGGTTAGCTCTATAGCTGGTACCACGACTACGATCACAATAGATCACTCGTCACTCTGGTCACTCTGGTCAGCTCTACAGCTTTACAGCTCTACATTCTGGTCATCTCTACAGCTGAAGATGTGCAAGTCCTTAAGTTGACTGCTTGCTGACAAGACGTTCCATAATGTGAAGATATCACTTTACGGTGAGGCATTTAAACACAGACGATGTAGCCTACATCGTCTGTGCGCGGGAAAAATTCGGTTTTTCCTATCGAAAGCACTTCGCACGTGCGGCATAGGATGAACCGAACTCACTGTTTCGAAATAATGTACAATATACAAAAATCACCCTCGGGTATCATTGTACACATAAAACGAAACCCGAGAACATGTATTTAATAAATAGAGAGATTTATACAATTCCGTGACAATACCACCCCACCCCCCTTAAAAAAGTGGCAACGCTTTTAGAAAAATCACGGAATGCGAACATAAAAACAATTATTTAAAACATCCAATTTGGAATACTGAACGAAAATGATCTGCTAATTACACCCTACTTAAGAAACAGCACCAACATTTTCCGACCCTCGGATGGCCTCGATTCGGAAACTATACGGTTGCAAAGAAAACGCCCAACGCGTCAGGCTTGCGTTGGCGACCTTTGCTTTGTTCAAGTATAAGAGTGGCTGATGATCCGTTTGTAAGATAAACTCCCTCCCGAAAAGGTATGTATGGAATTTTCCTATCCCCCATACTAAGGCTAGGCACTCCTTCTCAATCACGGAGTAGTTTTTCTCCCTGGAGAGCAATTTCCTACTTGCATAAGCAATGGGCAATTTCATCCCGTCTTGCTCCTGTAGCAAAACAGCCCCAAGTCCCGTATCGGGCGCATCAGTCCTCAGCACAAAAGTTTTGTTCAATTCAGGCAACTTTAAGATTGGTGCACTTATCAGTTTCTGTTTTAAAGCGTTAAACGCTTTTTCCTGGCACACACCCTAGGGAATTTTATTCCGTTGCCCTTTCCTAGTCAAGTCTGTTAATGGGCTGGGAATAGCCGCATAATTGGGAACAAATTTCCTGTAAAACCCAATCAAACCTAGGAAAGATCTTACTTGTTTCTTGGTTTCTGGTCTAGATGCATCTCTGATTGCACCTATGTTGTCTGGGTGAGGTTTCAACTGGCCTAGTCCACTTACAAGATGGCCCAAACAATCTAGGTTAAAATATCCTATGCTACATTTGGTGGGCCTAGCTGTAAGATTAGCAGTTTGAAGTCTATCGAACAAATCCCTTAATACCTTAACATGTTAATGCCAGGTATATGTATAAAAGAAGATATCATCTACAAAACTGTCGACGTTTTCCATACTTTTTAATAGTTTGCGCATGAGACGAACACACCATGCACCGGCGTTGACTAAACCAAAAGGCATGACTTTAAATTGATAAAGACCGTTGGGAGTCGCGAATGCCGTTAACTCGCATACATGATCAGTGATTGGTACCTGCCAATAACCCTTGGTAAGGTCTAACTTGGAAATATATTTGTGACCTGCCAATTTTGAAAATAAGCTTTGTATGTCTGGCATTGGTTCTGCATCGAACACGGTGATTTTGTTTAGTTGCCGAAAGTCAATGCAAAAACGGTTTGTCCCGTCTTTCTTTCTGACTAACACAACGGGGGACGAGTACGGGGAACTGGAAGGTTCGATCACTTCCTGGGCTAACATTTTTCCTACTTCTTCGTTGATGGTCTCCCGCGCATTAAAGAGTATTGGATATCCTTTAATCCTGATCGGCTCTGAGGTGTTCAACTTGATCTCGTGTTGAATCAATCCAGTACGGCCTGGTTTATCCGTAAACATGTCCGGGTATTTGGACAAAACCTCCAAGATCTGCGTACGCTGACCATCGGATAAATCCGAGCATACATTGATCTGGTTTATACCTTCTTTCCCTACGTCAATGGGCTATTCAAGGGGTATTTCGGTACTGGAGACGAATTCCGATTCGTCACACGACCTATCCTCTATCACCGCCACACATACTACGTTCAAGACCACTTTATCAATTGTTTGACTAGGTCTGTCTACGTAGAGTTTCAGCATATTGGCGTGAAGTATTTTGGACTTACCTTCCATGTTAATGATGTAGTCCATTTCGCCTTTCACTTGTTTGATTTCGTATGCCCTTTCCATTGGACTAGCAGCTTGTTTTTATTGGTAGGGAAAAGCACCAGCACTTGAGCACCTATATGGAACTTCTTGGTCCAAGTTCCTCGGTTATAGTACTTCGAGTACTTATGACTATATTTCGCGAGTTCGTCTTGCGCCATTCGACATATACCTTTCGCGCAAATCTACAAAGTTTTGCTAAGTGGTCTTAACTTCTTCGCTTGCGACTTCATCTGACCACAGTTCGCGTAGAATACCCATAGGACCACGAACTGTCCTACCGTACAATAGTTCAAACGGGCAGAAACCTAAACTTTCGTGAGGGACCTCACGATACGCGAAGAGAATTGCGTTCAGATACATATCCCAATCCTTAGGTCTTTCCGCACACATCCGTCGCAACATTTGCTTCAATGTCCCGTTGAATTTCGCTACTAACCCATTGCACATAGGGTGGTAAGGTGTTGTGCGCAACTGTTTAAGGGACAACAACCTACTAATTTCTGCCATGAGATCGGAGGTGAATTGCTCTTCACAATCCGTAAGAACCTCTTTGGGCACTCCGACCCTGTTGAACATGTCTTCGAGCGCTTCGGATACACGTTCGGTTTCAATTGATGGCAAAGCTATTTCTTCAGGGTACCTAGTGGCGTAATCTACCAGCGTTAAGATGTATCGGTTTTTCCGATCGGTATGTGGAAATATGGGTCCTACAATGTTAACGGCCACTCTTTTAAACGGAGTATCTATCAGGGGCATCTGACCTAACGGTACTCTAGTTATCCTCCCCTTAGAGACCGTCTTCTGGCAAACATCGCACGAACGACAGAACCGCGCTACATCGCTATTGACATCGGGCCAATATAACTCTCGTATTACCCTATCAGTTGTTTTCTTCACACCTAAATGACAAGCCATACTCGACTCGTGCGCGACCTTGAGTACATGCGACGTAAATGTTTGGGGAACAACTAGTTGTAGGAACTTCCTATCATCAGGAGTAGTATATTCCCTTTACA
>JAECUM010081443.1:0-15632 GCA_016617855.1 Megalonaias nervosa | reverse complement strand
TATATATATATATATATATATATATATATATATATATATATATTTAAGAGAAGAGCGCATAATTGCAAATGTCTTTAATCGTTGATAATTCAAGATATTTTAAGATTTTAACTTAACGTAAACTTACTTGATAACCTAACGAATTAAATATTGATTACATTACCCAGTTGTCTTAATAGTATCTCAAACTATTAAAATATATCTGAAACAGTATATTATATCAAGAAGGATATCGTTGAATCCAAGATGAATGTATATGAGAAGAACTGTAACCTTTTACCATTACTGATCTTTCGGTATGTAGTGAAAGACCAAAGTAAGAACTATCAAAACCTGACCGAAAATACAGTACAAGTTGCGCTGAAATTGTTTATTCTTTTATCATTTTTGTCTGTGTCATTTATATATTTTACTCCAGTAAAACTGGGTAATTTGAACATGGTTTTCTTTAATGTCCTAAAACAATTCAATAAGATCCTTCCTTCAGATTGTTTTTTGAAGACAAAAAACACAAATTCGCTTTGGTAACGTTTAGATTCAGCTCTTTGACAATCCTTAAGTTTCATTTATTAGACAGGCTGTTTTTGCTGTACGAAGGCAAAATTGTGTTCATGTTTCAGCCTTAAATTCTATATATTGCTTACAGGGGATAATAAATTAACCGCACCTTAACGTTTCGTGGTGAAATATGGAGTTACTCATGTGTCAAGGTCAGTTAAGCATTCCCTTATCCAGCAAAACAAATGATCGTTGTCATCAGCAGGCATGTATTCGAGACGAGTAAGTTGTCAGCGCAGAGCACTCTGAAACATTGTGAGGTTTTATACAACTCGGGCGGCAACCGCTGTCTTGACGTGGATGGTCTCATAATCGTGGTCAGAAAATTCAGAACACACTCTTTCTCTCTTTTCACGACACTGACCGGTAATATATGTATAAGTGTAAAATCATACGTTAGAACAAAGCGCACAAAGACAATCAATAATATTAATTTCATTTAAGTATTAGTTAATTGTTCACCTCATCATAAACTTCCTCGTCTAGGGAAGGCATAGGAACGACGATAGCTAGGCTGGTGAATTCATTTGGATTTACATTGGGGATAAGATTAGTACAATTTATGATTTATCTACTAATAAGACATTTTTATGCAAATCACTTTTCTCTATAATTTTCTCTTTCATATTGTAAAGAAATGAAGCTGCTGGGCATGCTTTGTTGATTTTCATTCTGCCGTTCCCGCGGATCCGTCTATTTTTGCCACTGGAAACACCATCCCGTGTGAAGGTCTCAAGGTCAACATACAAGCATCGAAACCTTAAGCTTTTCTAGCCATCTTCGGGTTTCGCAACTACTGCTAAACTTAACTCAAAAGCTAAAACACAAAGCCGTAGCCTAGCAACCAGACATAAGGAACAAAACACAAATAATTTGCCTGTCAGTCCTGAAACCAAGCTCGCTCGGACAATACTATTGGTGCCAGAGTATATGTGCCTGCTGGAGGCTGATAGGTACCGATTCACACCTGGATAGAGCAGTGATGCAAAGAAAATAGACATCAAGCACTGGGGTTATTCATAGCTTCTAAAGCCAACCTGCAAGCAGCTGGGATTAATTTGTGAGTTCTTTGATGATGCAACCAACAACAGTTAAAGGTACTGCCCTAGAGACTTTTAAGTTCCATTTTTACCCAAAACAACAAAGTGGTATTTAGCTAAACGTCCTCGGCCATAGCATTTTCTTTGGAGTGTATATGGATCTTTATCGCTCGTCTCACCAGAATAGAAAAACAGATTTATATCAGAGAAAACGACGTGCTCTGCAGCATCACAGTAATCGGCCAGAAAAAAAAATTTGGTGAACCTGCGAATTGAGGGAATTACATTTGTGACTCTTGCCGAACGTATTATATCCAAATCTATTGATATCAAGTGTCTGCAGGGGAGCTAACCACCCATCACTCCAGATACAATAAATTTTCATGTCATATTACTTGTAGAGGAATTATAATGTCGCTATCCCAGAAGTCGTGAACCCAAAAGAGTTTCTCCAAAACAGGCCTGAGAAGCTGGAACCTTCTTAAGGACAGAGACTGAACAGCGGTACACTCTGTATAAAAGAATACATACGCACAGTAAACGTTGTTGACACACACTGACAGATATGTGTCTAAGTACCAATGTGCCGGGATTGGAATATTTCAACAATCATTGCTGCCCACATTCTGATTGCCTTGCGATCACAGATTTAAGCTTTGGTCTGATTTCTGCTGCTTTTTTTCTTAATTTTATTAGCCTGCTAATATCAATTTAAGCCCATAAGCACGATTAAATGCACGTCTTGGCTGAAAGAAAGCTCAACACAATGCCTAGACGATAAAAATGTCATCTTCGATAAAAGATGAAATTCGAATTGCATCGCGCAAGGTGTCTTGTATTTTGCACATTTTAGGACGCCAAATGGACAATATTTTGGTGTTCATATGAAATTTCTCCCCTGTACAATTATAGCCAAAACTGTGCAAAAATTTAGTTCTTCATATATTTCAGTAAAAACGTTACCATTGGTGTTATGTTGAGTAAATAGAAAGAAAAAAATCTAATACATTTTATGCCTGTATGGAACCTGTGTTTATCAATATGTCAATACTACAAGCGCCTACTATAGTTAGATATATGGTGATATTGGTCAAGTATATAAGTTAAATAGTACGCAAGTGAATAATTTAGACAAATTCATGCATTACCATTGGTAATGTTACATATCATGCTGTAGAAGTGTACAGTATTTACCAGCGTAACGCTATCTACCTGCACGAAGTGATCAATGCACAATTTTACTTTCAAAGCTGTATAAGAAAGCGAGAGGCTTTGGTCAGCCCGAAATCGCTCTTATGAGATTATTCAAACAAATGTTTAGGGAAATAGATATATACATTTTATGAGCAGGTTTGCAGATTCTTCTTATATGCCATCCTAGCATGCAGCTTTATGAAGTGAAATAAATTAATCCGTAAAAATGCATCCGCCCAATCGATTGGAACTAAATTCATGAGAGCACGTCACAAATAATTTGTACAATAGAACCTTATCTGACTTTTGATTTGGCACAATTTCAACATCAAATAACGTTTCGATGAAATTTATTGAAACTTTAATTTAATTTTATTTTGAAATATTATTTTCCATTTTCATCGCTGTTAAATTGCTATTATGGGAGTATTATACTGATACATGTTTCTAAAATAGATGTTGGGCATGTGTAACCCAGTGTGAGCTTAGTTCCATCAGACCAGAGTTGTGTGGCTTTAATATTTATTTTTATGTCAAAGATATTCTTATTAACATCAAACAGACTCTGGGAACATTGGAGCTCATATCCGTCAGGTGGTTCATATCTTGAGCCTTATAGTCAACCGGAATTCTGGCGTAAAACTTTGTTATAGCGATAATGTTTTTTCTCTGTGGTATTAAAAGAATCCCTCATGGATATATCACGAAATGTATACAGTATTCATTAAAAGGAAACGAGGCTTGCCAAGATTCCTTTTTATGAAAAATGCATACAACGAGTGGTATATCATAGATACAGCATACAACCTGGACATATATTTTATTTATTTCACATACAAATACACATGATTGCATTTCCAATTGAATTAAGGCTGATTACAGGCAAAATTTGTATTGATGGAGTGAATGAATTCACATACATGCATATGTGTCCGCTACAAATGTAATTCATACCGGTTGCGGTTATTAGCTATCCTCTGCAGATTGATAAGTATTTCTTTTATAGTTTCTGTTTACATTCATAGTAATGAAGTTAATATAGGACACACCAATGTATTAAACATGAAAGATGGTTTAAATGAAAACAATACAGCACTACAAGCTTCTTGAATAATTTGTTGTTGTTGTTGTTGTGGGTTTAATGCCATTTTTCAGCACAACGTAGGCTATACATGGCCGCCAGTATAACTGGTGGAGGAAGAACCCTAGAAAACCCCGGGAAGAACCACCGACCCACGAGAAGCTACTGGCAAGCTTTCTCACACACCCAAGTTAGCCGAGCCTGAGACTAGAACCCATGCAGACAGAGGTGAGATGGCAGTGATCCGGAACGGTGAGCGCTTAAGACCACTCTGCCACTCGGGGTCCCTTCTTCAATACAGAACACGCATCTATTCAGTCAGCGAGTATAATGAAATGAGTGGGGAATATAGACTAAGTGTAATGACGAACGAGCAAGAGGTAATTCAAACACTTAAATTTATTTACACTAAGTCATTATTATGCTTTAATTAACATTGTTACCGACAATAGAATTTGTTTTTATCCTTCATATCTCTTTCCTCCCCTTTCCGTTGGTAGGTTTGTCTGTACATTTTAAGATCATTCATTGACCCAGAGACACCGTACCATTACACTAGCGAAAATCCACTAGATTCCTTTTTTCACGGAATTTATCCCATAACTTCCGATGACGATCCAGAGAGAGAGAGAGAGAGAGTAGTTTTAACATATACACACCCGAATATGCATGAATGCGCTGCAAAGACAATTTAAATCACTTCGACAAATCACGTATATACTGAGGGTATTTAATTGAATTGACTTCATTCGAACTACGTTTTCGGACATTGTCTTCACTATTATTACCAGATACAAGCTTTCCGCTGTTTGGCAAAGATTATTCAATCAAATCACACATAAAACAAGACTTTGAAGAAATCAGAATGGAAAAGATAGACACAAATTTTTACTTACCCTTTTAGTACATTTTTAAAGATCCCAATGCAAGATTGCTTGCTGCCTAATTTCATTCAGCGGAGACAATGGATACTGCAAGAGGTTGTTTTTGTGGTAATCATACTGGATCAATTGTCTTTATTTGTACAAATTTTAAAGGTTTTGAGATATGATTACTCACTGTAACATTAGACCACACATAGACTTAAGATAAGAAACATGGCAGGTTTGATGTACGCAATAAGTAAATCTTCAGTCATTAGCATACAACGAATTCAGGGCTATACATAAAGTCACGTGCGTTAAAGTCAAGGCTGGTAAAATTTTGTTCATATATTATTACTTCAGTCAATAGCTAACATTAATGTCTTCTTTGGAAACATCCGTGAGAAAGTTGAAATTTTAAATTCATTTGAAAAGTACAGTTATCAGAATTTGAGGCTTTATCAAATTTGATTTAATTAAATGTCTCAGACGGACGCAGTGTCCATCGTTCGAAGAGTGAGATTTGATGTTTTGGTTGGAGCTACAGCTGAGCAGAGCCTTCTGCCATCGCCTTCTTTAGCCCCTTTTACTGTGAAGTGAGTCAAAACCCTCAGTAAAACTCAGAAGTGCTGGATGTACGTAAAACTGCTACCATCAAAAGTATTTATCTCACTAACAGACAGTGCTCATCGTGAAGTTTGTCCTGAGCAAGGTTAAAAGAAGCAGTTATTTCTATCGAGCTGGGAGATGAGACTGATAAATAATACTTGAACAGCCAGTGTTCTTTACAATGAAACGGTACATTTCCGAGTTCCTTCTCAGAAACTGACACTCCAAGAGCATGCCTTTTTAACCCCATGCCTGAGCATAACAAGCGTCATTTCCATTTAATTCCTAATCGACAAATAGTGTTAGAAAACACAACAGTTGATAATTGTGACGAATATAACTTTAACTAAACTTACAGAGAATTAAACATGCCTGTTTTCATATTTCACTGGAGAGGCTTCAAAAAGGGGAGATTTACTAATATTATACGTATATCTATTAAGTTTCTCTCATTTTCGCCCACCGTCCAAAGATATCCCAAATTTAATTTTGGCAGTGTTCCTATTGGCTTGTTTAGGTAAGATAAGAGACCCTAACCTGAGAGGATAAGAGTTGTGTCAAAGATGCGGCTCATTCTCGACGCCGTAGATTCGTAAGAAATAGATTGAATAACAGTATTTACATCTTTTTGTCTGATGCCATTTCTAGTATAGTCAATACAGAAATAATTGTTAAGTTATTCAGTTGTTGTTATAATTGTCATACTCTGGCATTTAAGAAGAGAGAGAGAGAGAGAGAGAGAGAGAGAGAGAGAGAGAGAGAGAGAGGAAGAGGGAGAGAGAAGAGAGAGAGAGCCATTTCAATGGCGAGTAAACATTTTGTATGTATTTTGTAATCCATCTCGTTCCCTTTCTCTCAGTGCAAACTACCATTACTTATCATACAGTCCTTATGCTTATAATCTAAATTTGACCGAATAAAGACTCTTATCCTAACAATCACTCTCCTTTCGCAACTGGAAGTTTTATTTCTTTGTACGCAAATTTATAAGTCATATTTACAGGCCATCATGAAATAAATTAAATCTCCAACTTATCTGTAATAAGACATGATCTTTCTCTTGTGTGTTTATGGAGTGTTTACGCTTATCCAGTTTCAAACAATGCTGAAATGACTTGAAGTAATGATATCTGACACCCGACAACGCAACCTCGAAGTCATGTGAACATTTGACTAAGGTATAACATGCAAACATAACCATTTCACTATCTTTTAAATGCATAAATAAGTAGATGGCCTCATTCTGATTCAATTTCAAAACCACCTTAAAGTGCCTAGATTCCCCAATACTTAATTATGCTTTATGAAGTTATAAAAAGATACAGCCCAATATATTTCCTTGATAGTTAAAAAATATATATTATGCATATACGTTTGAAATAAATATATTTATGCACAATTTTAAAGATCTCAACTAAGAAGGCTGTTGACTGGTTTGATTCAGGTAAGAGATATGATTCTGATAAAAAATTTGTTGAATGATTTTTTATCTTTCTGTAGTGATAACGGTCACATTGGATCTGTTGTCATTACTTGTACTCATTTTAAAGGTTTCAAAACCGGAATAGTGACTGTAAAATTATACCACAGTTATTTTGAATACGATTATAAAAAATAAGGCAGTTTTTAAGTAGGTAAGAGGCAATATCATACTGTGCCATAAGGTCACACAACGTTAGGTCAAATGAAATATGCAATTTGTTGAGATTGTTGTATCGATCAATATTTATTACACAAACCTATACACGCAGCCATAAAGAACAGTAAAATGGAATTTACGTAAAGGCAATAGAAAAATTTACTATTGTTGATTCGGTCTTCACTCGGCAAGTATACTGGAAGAAATTTCTAATGGTGTGCTATCAATCTGTAACAGCTGTAGAGCCCGTCGTTGTTGCATTTCTCCTGCGACCAGTTTCTTCGTTGGCTCGATTAACTGGACTTACTTCAAAAGAACGAAATAATGTATTTTTTAAAAAGCATGATATCGTCTTCAAACATTCATTATCACCTACTACAGATAGCTAATTTAGTAGGTTAAGTCTGATTTTCACACTAATTAATGTATTTGAAGGGAGTTCATAACGCAGATGTTTCGCTATCAATACAAGAAAAAAAAAAGAAATAATGACTATAAAATCAGATATATTCGCAAAGGATTGAATTTGTATTTTATGTAGTTAATGAATATCCACGAAAATAGATCCATCACGAAACGTGTTTGTTGTGATTAAGTTTAGCGAAAACCAATGTGAAACACAAAATGTATGTCAGTTTTAGATTTATACCTTATGTTCCTTCTAGCAAGAAGCGACATAATGCCAGGTTCAGTTCCTCTCGTAAATATGCGAAGGATTTTAATTTTTATCATTCCCGGAGTAGAAAGAAAGGCAGAATAGATAAGAAGTAAAATCCACATGTCAATAATTGCTCTAAATCAAATTCACAATTTTTACCTGCTTGGTTTGGAGCTGTAGTCGACCATCGCCTTCTTTTATCTCCTTCTCCATCGTGCCTTTTGATGGGATGAACTTTATAAAGAAGGAAAAATGTTTATGATATGTTTACATTACCACAATTAAGACATTGCGACCTAAACGTGCATTTGGAATTGCAGTTATCACCGCCATTACAAGTTCATAACTATAATGCAATTGCAACTTTCTGCGACATTGCAGATTCTATCACTACCAGCTATTTAATGGCCAATAGTACTTATGTGTTTTTTGTTTCATCTCCTTTCTTTTGACCGAGATTTGCTTGTTCGATATCTGCTTAGACCAGCCTGCATCGGCTGGCTGTCTATGTTATTGGGAAAGGCACTTGGCACCCATTTCCCAGATATAATATAGTCCATACCGCGTTGAAAATGCCGCCGTTAACAATCAACCAACGAATCAGTCTTTCATTTCATTTGATGGAGCGGTCCTCTAGAATTGATCCATACTTGCTATTAGTTACTACTACCATGGGATCAATATTATTACCGTGCAAGAGCACATGAAACAAACACGGTAAAATCAAGAAAAACCTGCAACACCACCGACAATAGTAATATAATAAAGAAAACAAACTTTACATAAATGAAAGCAAGTGCTAACATGAAGACCGGTTGCATTGGTAATTGGGAGTAGTATCGTGTAACGTAATCACCTTGAAGTATTGTTCGTCTAGAACACATCATTGTCATCATCATCATCTGCAACAACAATTCCAACCTCGTCACCATCTTAATTATTATCCTCCTCATCAAAATCACTATCATCATTCATTCTGAAAAATCATGTTTCAGAAATATACACAGCAGACCTTTCTTGAAAGCTCATTATGAATGATAAAATATCAAATTTGATAAAATAAGACATTATGACAATTCAAAGATATATATTAACAGTAGTGCCTCAAAGCAAATGCTAGCATGTGAAACAAATATTTTAAATATAGTGTGTATTTTAAATATCCTGAAATTACAATTCATTGGTCATGCTATGTTTGTTATCTCATATGTAATTTTCAAAGCAAAATTAAATACCACCACGTGTTATCGCTGAGTTGATAGAAAAGGTCACTGGAAGGCTTTTATTGCAATGTATATTTAGCTTCTACATCAGAATTGTGAGAGCAATGCACAAGTTGTAAACGACATGAAATAGAACTTGAAGTTACCATTTGAGTCGACATTGGTTAGGGCGTCCGTGGAACTGGTTGGAGAGTTGGTTGTCCGATTTCTTATGTCATTATCATCATTTCTGCCAGATCCCCCTTTGAAAGAAAACACTTATTACTACTAAAAATGATAATCAACAGGAGACACAGAGAATGTGCTTGGAGAGGGTTTATTATTTAGTGAGAATAAAGTTATTATTCTGATCCTCATCGTATTGTCAACGTTATGGTCATCTTTTCTGATATAATTTCTGTAATCAATTAAAGTGTAAAATATTGCCCTCGTGGCGACGAAGAATGCGTACAAGTCATTAAAGAGTGAAAACTAATGAAAGCGGGGATGGACCAGGAATATCTGAATGGCCTACCAGCACCTGACGCATGTGTTGAATCAATTCATGACAACAGAGACTGTTATTACAATTGGATTAAGACAGTCCAATGGGGATCATGTTTTGATTGTTGTTTTGTAGCACAAACAGTACAAACAATTTAGCACAAAATATATGAGAGAGACAGAAAGAGAGGGACAAAGAGTTAGAGGAGAGATGTTGAGCTCAAATAGAAAGAATCTAACCGTTTTGGTAGAACATAAATCGTATCCGCAGAAAGAAATAATATGGAACAAATTACAAAATTAAAAGCAATTCAATCATAGTGTTATTCCACCTGTTTCCTCGGGATGATATAGCCAATACTGTGTTAACAGTGTCATTAAAGCCAGAAGAACAGACAAAAATCAAAAAGCTCAATAAGGGATCCAGCGGTATCCATCCATTTCTACCGTGAACGGAACGGCTTGGTTGTAGGGGATGGATATAGCTAGACTGTCACTAATATCATTAAAATTGTTACATATTGTCACGAATGTAGTCTTAAAATGAACCCAAATTTTAAATTTGGGAATCTTCCCGCTGATTCGTTGGTAACAGATAGGGAAATCTAACCTGAGACGACAAAGATGCGGCTTGTCTTTATGGAGGTAGACATGTAAGAGACCGACAGACATACAGGCAGACAGACCGACATACAGACAGATAGATAGATATTACTTACGCCTTCTGGCGGAAACCGCTGCCACTATAACAAATGCAGCAAAAACTGTAAAGGCCTTCATATGTGACTGTAGTTATTGTTCTTGTTTTCAAAAAAAATCAAATAAGTGTGTCAGATATTCGCCCTTATATAGGCAGGAAAATATCTGTATGCTTATACAGTATACCACCTCTCAAAAAACGATCAGTTGATCTCTTACCTTCCTCTCGCTGCAAATTACCAGTATCTACCGTATGCTCCTGGTCCATGAATATCTAAAATGGCTAAATGAATATTTTTACCGGAACCAGGGCTCTATTCAGGCTGCCATTTTTGTTTGTGTGAAAGTATAGGATACATTAACGGTCGATCTACGGCAGATTCGACCTTTCCTATGTCCTTAATATGTCACATCTTAGTTTTATGTATCTGTGCATGTTTATATGGCTTCGGTTTATGAGTGACACATGTTGTGGAAGGGACTTGTACTTACGTAATTCTAACATCCGATGACGTCCATTATTCAGTTGTGAAGTTATATGAATATTTGGCAATTTGTCTTTTTTAAGTGGACAATATACAGTTTGAGAGTATGTCCATTTGCAAAATCCTTAAAAGAGAATCACGACATGCGAATTAAATGAATTAAATACATTCTCCGATTTATGCGTACTTTCTGTAAGAGATATTCTTCATTGGTTGATACTATTCATATAGTGCTTGTAATGTTGGATATTGTGGGTGACATGGCATGACACCTGGGTGACATTGCTATAGAAAGTGCCCATCTATCCTGAAGTACACAATGAATGCTCGTCTTCTGATGAAAATGGATCTGATGAACGAAGTTATTTTTCTAAACCCTTGTTAGGTCCATTTTTGCCAGTATGTGCCTGAATGATTTCCGGGTACTTTCTATCCCTAAGAGATATTTCATAACCCATGTCTTTGAGAAAACGTTCTACTCAGAACCGACAACGTCTTTTTAATACAAACCAACATTTCATCCAGCAGTTCATTTACTTGCAATGTTTTCTTTAGATCTTGGTTATCGTTTAACGTTACAAAGCCACCTTTGGGCATATATCATATCTCTTGCTGTTACTACCTTAATAATTTTCTTTTTCTGTATTTTAATGAGCTCGTTGAGATCGATGTCTCAGTCAGAAGCATCCTTTATTGAGGTCTGATTTCTAACACTGTTGTCAGAGTTAATTTGAATCTCGTGGCCATGATAAGGCTTGTTTTGCGGATTACCTTGTTTGATTCTCCAGTGTCTAAGAAGGTGTGATCAAAATTTTTTTTTCAGAGCCCTCAGCACTGTCAACGAGTAATTTCATGGTATATGCATTAAACGTCAGTCTGAACGGCATCGGTCTTTACCTAGGATTCTTTGAACTGCCATCAAGCCAATAGTAATTATAACGTCATAATACCTTTTTTGACCTTAGAATGATTAGACGACTTTTCAGCGCTTACAGCAACTCAAGCACTAGATTCGGGTTATTGAAACCGAATGATTTATTTAAATTGTTTGATTAGAAAGTTTTGGAAATAACATTACAAATTAAAACTGCAGTTACTTCATTGATAGCCGAAACGTCTTCGAGTGTTCTTTTTAATGCATACCATTTTATTGGAATCTGTTATTTGCACATCTGCCCGTATGTTTGTTCACCACAAACCTACAAATTTAGGAAGTATCACTATAATGATCAACGAATCTCTTTCAGAGTTTAAATAACTCGGCTTGCTTTGGAAAGAGAAGAAAATGTTCCGAATGCAGTTAAAGTGGCCGCTATCTTTAAAGCACTTCAAAAGTAGTTCGATAACTACCTAGAACACGTTTGATTACGTAGCAACAAACTTATTATTTCATGTGTATTCTTATAAGTGCTGATCTACGCCGGATAAGTGGACATTTACGGTATTGACGTCATTTTCTTTTACGCGATGTTATAAAGTATTTTTTAGGGCAAAATGGATATAAGTCATCATTTTCACTAATCTGATGAATGTTAGATTTCAGTGTGTTGTACTTAATTCTGTAAAACCATTTAGAGACCTTTGTTGAATGAAGGTTTATGAATCATTAATCTTATTATATAGACTTTCGCTGCTAGTAGGTCATTATGACTATTACTGGCTCATAAAAATTCACCTTAACAATGTCTATTAGTGTATATAGATGCCTTGCTAATCAGACTCGGTGAAGTGGTTCGTGAGACATTTTTCATTTTCACTTACATATATGACCTTTTGAGTTTGAACAATGCACAAGTGGTATTGTCTAATATATTCGATTTCTCACACGTGAAACACTAAGAACATTTGTAGATTCTAAAAAGTAATGTAAATACCAGATCTATTACTGTCATAAAATTTCAAGTCAGTCATAAGTATGTTTACAGCCAAGATCCTATGAAAAAAATGGTGGTCCATTAAACGATATTGGTTTGTCCTCGGACATGTTTATTCATAGCATTCTTTCTTAAGAGCAATTAGTTATATGGGATTATAAAAGTGGTTTGAAAAATCCTATAGAAAACAATTTATATTGCCTTTCGCATCCTTTGTCATCAGTGAAAGCATATTTATACATCGAATACGGTAAATTAATATAAGCCAAAAGTTTGACATCTTGATGTACACAGTAATCGATCCGAAACAGAATCTAGACAAATTGGACACATTTTTCATCGCTCAGAGTTGGATTTTTTGTACGTTGCTTAGAATTCTGAAACATGCATTGTACACTAGTCTATCTTGTGAAATGGCAACCATCTTAAATCATTCATGATTCTAAATATACGGCTTTTGAGTAGATTGTGACATCGCTAATTAAAAAAATAGCAATTACTTCGAAGATTATTTATTGAAGAAAAGTTCAGAGGAGAACAAAACAATTACGTTTAGTTTATAACAAATCAGTTATGGTATGTCTGCATCGTTATTTATGACTCTTTATCGTATCTGCATTAATTAGCCTTTAGTATTTAGTAGATTTAATTTTATCAGTTGTGTTCAATTTTTGATAGTTTGCTGCTTTACAGCTTGTATACCGGCAGAGCAAACACGTTAATCCGTCATTTGTAGGCGTAAGATGTGTAAATGTCATTATTATTTCATCTTTCAGTGAACTGGATTGAATGGAATGAGGAAACATCCGAAGAAAATGGATTCACGATAAATGATGAATTAGTGTTGTTTTACACTGTCAGACCACAAGACGAACTTTCACTCTCTTCTTTTGTTCCCTTTTGTGAAGCGATTTTCTTCCTTTCCTTTTTCCAGAAAGTAATACGCTTTAATAAAGTTAGGAGTCCGGAGGATCAATGAATACCATTACATCAATAACAGTCCCAGAAACATACAACATTGCCATAATTAATTCCAAGACACTTCACTCTAGTACCTAATGCAAATTATTGCAAACAAAATGCGTAAAAGATGTGGATTTGATGATTTTGGGTAAAATCACCGAATTCCTTTGCTAAAATGGGTTGAGATAGTTGTTTGCTGCTTGCGGTTATGGAAAGAAGTAATGTCCAAATATATCCACCCACTTCAACAAAAATGGATTCCAATTGTGTCAATATCTCCACATCCCACAACTGTCCAACAATATACTTTAAATCGGCCGCTTTGGGTTCCTTTCAATATTCAGAGCTGGTGTATCCCAAAACTTGCAACGCTAACATAGTTTTCTTGTTTGGCATAACATAACGCATAACAATACCAACGAGACAGAGGGGATGCATGACGGGCCTACCTAGTTCATGGACTACACGGACAGTTAAAGCTATGGCATAAACATTTAACGAAAAGAATCTTCAAACAGTTAACAATTTTTTTTTTCTCAATCGTACGTTGATTTTATTAGGGGAAACAAAATGATATACCTGATATAATCGGTCTGTATAGTAGCAAAGTCTCTCTCTCTGTCTCTGTCTGTCTGTCCGTCTGTCTGTCTCTCTCTCTCTATCACGCTCAAACAAATACGGACTAGCACTCATAATATTTAAATATTTTCTGATTACTCATCAATATACGGAATAATTTTATCGAATTGTTATCATAATTAAGTAAACTAGGACGCCCACGTACTTGCACGAAATTAGCTGAATTTCTGAACGTTTTTCTTTCTACATAATACATTATTTCAGCACCCGCCCATTATAAATTTACCCAAAATGTGCACAACGTTTTGTGAAAAGAATTATTAAGAAATACATAAATTCTCTTTTTTAGGTTCAATTAGGGCTATAGGTACATATAAGTTTAGCTTTCAAGTATGCTTCAAATGAACATAGACTCACCACTTAAACGAGAATCAATATACTGCATTTGAATATTATAAATATGCAAAATATAAGCATCATCTCTTTCGGACATCAGATAGGTAGGGTATTTTTAAAGATCGTGTTTATAATCCAAGAAGTTAAACACAAGAAGGGGGTGGGGTGGAACCGTTTCCTTTTCTATGATTGCTTTGCTTTGCTAAAAGTGGACGTCGATAACATTTTCTTTTGCAAATTTAGAGAAGTGAATAGAACCTCTTTTATTTGAAGGATCTCATATATATCTGAGTGGGGGTCAAAATTGGCTTTTATCCTACTTTATCATTTGACTAACACATTTACGTCGGCTGAACGTCGGGCGATTTCAATGAGTTCAAACAAGAGCATTTCTACCTAGGGTGTGGTTAACAATACCGATGAGGTGATGACAAATTAACATTTTTAAATCCAATCTGCAGCATTGTAAAGAAAAACGTTTTGTACAAAGGTGCAAATTTCATATAACCTCTCATACTTAGTTCCTCCTTATCTCATACTTAGTTCCTCCTTATCGGTTATATAATGATTTAGTATTACGACTTCCACGCGATCAAAGTTGCACTAAGCGCCTGACGCAGCCGCAGCACCAGTATCATGAGTATCTGCGTGAATCGGCAGTTATACCGTACCATGTTGTCGCTACCATCTCCACAAATCCTTTTAACATAATGAACAAGAATTAATCAGAAACGAAGTTATTGTATAGATCAACTATTCTTAATTGTTTTTTGGAAAGTTTTTTTTTCGAGGATTGAATTGTTAGTAGAACGATCCTGAACATACAACATAGAATAAAACAAAATATTCTTTGTATTTTACGTCTTTTGGACTATCAGTAAATTGGAATCATCTTATATAACAACAACAACAAAGAGCCAGCAAAGAATTCAGTATTATCCTCATAATATTTGCCATAATAATCATCGTCATTTTATAATTAATATTCTCATTCTCCTCTTCCTTCTTCTTCTCATGATCATTATCTTTCTTATCGGCATTAGAATTAAACGTCTTTGCAGAATTGGTATCATCACGCTGGCAGATCGATTCAGAATAAAACATGATTTTATTTTTTATTTTATGTAGATCATTAACGAAGCCAATACAAGTATTTTGAACGATAAAGATAGTATTCGGTAGTGTTTGTGTTAGAAAACGCTGTTAAATATGATAAAAGGTTGCAATTTTAGATGGTGCACAAGTACCATGACACATACCTGCTGCAAATCGGGTTAGGACCCACAAA
>JAECUM010081434.1:0-24531 GCA_016617855.1 Megalonaias nervosa | reverse complement strand
AGACATCAGTTCCGGTCTCGTCTCAATTACACAAATGAATGCATGAAATTCATTACATGGCTTAACTACGTTATTTCTAGCGAATACACACATTCAGGTCTCTAGCATATAGTAATCTCACTTCATGGTTTAACACCGTTAATTTCAGTCAATACGCACTCAAGACTTTATCATACGTGAAATCATCTAAGGTCGGTGAATTCACACGGATTCTCTTAACTCATATCAACTAAAGTAAAGGACGAAATTCTTAGATACATATTTTCCTATAACAATCAAGACGACACATTCAAACAATTCGTCAAACTTATATAAAGCATATCTTTGTACGGGTTCATATAGATGAACTCACACAGTTGTATTCATATCAAGAAAAATTGATCGACAAATTAAACAAATAAATTCATGCAAATATAAGCAAATAAATTTTTAAAAATCGTTATATTGATAGCAACGAATTACAGGAGACTGGCGCAAAATACCTGTGTTTTCAAGCTTCGCTCTCTTCTACCGCCAAAGTCGTGTCCGTTCACTTTCCAGACACCCGATCCCTTGGATAATTATTTACGAGTGAATTTCTCCTAAATTCAAATTCGTAGTCTCCAACCTTTGTTTTCTCTTGCGTAAAAGTGTAGACTGACTAAACTTTTGTGATTGGACATATTAAAACCAAGGATTTCGTGTGGGAATAACGCCCCTTATCTAGAGTAACCAATCCAGATTAAATATCTTTCCTCTAATGACTAGGCGCCAAATTTGTAGTCTGCGTGACCTCTAAATTCCCAAATAACTAATTCTGGAAAATCTCAAATCTGACAATTCCGATACAAGATCAGTCTGTCTGAAGGTTAAATAAACGAATGTTTAATTAAGAATCGTTCTCTTGCATGACACAGACATTACAAATATGTGCAGTATGATGATTTAAACACGAGCCGGTCCCTATAAATCTAATTAATCGTTCATTAATCATGGAACATGGTAATTATATAACTGTCAAATAATAGTGCGTTTGTATTAATTGCTAGTACTGCATAACAGAGATAAAACATAGCAATTATAGACATATTTAAAAACATATTGTGCACAGATGAATTGTAAACATTGCGTAAGCCATTGCAGCCGCTGTAAATATTATTCATAGCTTTCTTAACTATTGAGGCTAAATACATCATTATAATATAACAGGGCTACCAAAGTAATATTCGGTAGCATTAACCGGTGAATTTCATGTACTGTTTGACTTACAGGCATTCTCCATTATTTATTAAAAATAGCATTCATGTTGAAATGTATTCCTAACCTTAAGTTATCATTGACGTTGCTGTCACATGATCAAGTGCTGAAGTATCACTTAAATAACTGTCACAGTATCAAATGTTAAGTTATTACTGACAGCTGTTACGAAATCAAGTACTATTTTTATTATTGGCATAGCTGTGTCAATATCAAGTGTTACATTATCATTGGCATAGCTGTGACAGTATCTAGTGATAGATTATCATTGGCATATCTGTCACAGTATCAAGTGTTATATCATCATTGGCATAGTTGTCACAGTATCTAGTGTTACATTGTCATTGGCATAGCTGTCACATTATCTAGTGATAGATTATCATTTACATAACTGTCACAGTGTCAAATGTCAAATTACACTCACCCCAGCTATATTATATTTTCATTTTCAATTTATTTTATAAATTAATCCAATATTTGACTGACACGTTTTAGCTCTTCTATACCAATGCAGGCAGAGAAGCTAAATCATATAATTTTATTAACATCTGGCACATGTTCTCTTAAAACAGAATTTGATCTGAGCAGTAAAGTACTTTTTAAATACATATACCTGTTCAAATCGTAAAACACTAGTAATATGCCGCTGAGGCAAAGCTTTAACATTTTCAGACCGCCAGAGATTCATACTGGAACCACAAATTTGAATTATAAACTGCCAGTAAGCAAAGAATGCATCTGTCTTACTCTGAGCTTTGCCCAATGTGTGTGGAGGACTTGATGATAAAACAATACCTCGTCCACATCCTCTACCCCAAGAAAATAATGATGTTAAAGATCAAACCTTGCGAGGGCTAACAGCTAATTTTGATTATATACAAGGCTTGGCAAGAGAGGAGGAAAATTACTTGGAGGAACCCAAAAAGGGAAAGTAAAATTGACAGCAGCCTGTAGAGACAGCAAAAAGTTCTGAAAGGACAATCTGTTACAGTATAAGTATTAGAACCTAAAAGGTTGTCAAGTATTGCTGTATATTAATACTCAATAATATGTAAGATAATTTCCAGAACCAAAAACCTTTCTTTTTAAATTAACTATGCTAGAATTTATTTTCCTCGAATATGATTAGATTTAAAATGTATTGATTTTATTGACATGGGAAATTTAAAATGGGCTATCTTATGACCCGACGAGGGTTAACATAATGTTTATAATATTTATTATAAAGATCTTGCCATCACTGCTTCTTTTAGATGGTTGGTTGGTCATATTAATTTTGTGCTTTCATCAGAAGATTTCGTTTGATGTATTGGTCCTGAATGAAAATGGTGGGCATCTCCTATCCAGTAGAGCCACTATGGCAGCCGTATCGAAAATATATTGTAAACGCAAAGTTATATTAACATGGAGTTTACAACAGAATACTTCTTATAATGTCTTGTTGGTCTAAAACTAAAATGGAGTGGATCTTACACTGAATATGGTTCACATCGAGGCCATCTTCAAAACCTTATTATTGCAAGGTCACAGTCATGTATTGAAAGCAATACATTTGTTGGGTCTAATAAACCACAGTCTGATTTTATTATTGAGAATTATGAACTATTCATGTCGAAGGGTTCTATATCTCTCTTCGGTGATTTAGCCAACCCTATCCCTATTAAAATTTTCAGGGATACAGGAGCGTCTCAGACTCTTTTATTATCAGGTATTTTGCCTTTTCTAAGAAGTCTTATTCCAATGAGAGTGTTCTTATTCAGGGAGTAGACTACGGCTTTGTTAATGTTCCTCTCCATTCTGTAAATTTGTCATCAGACTTAGTTTCAGGACCTGTGACAATCGGAATAGTGAGGTCTTTACCCGTTCAGGACATTCATTTGTTAGTAGGCAACGACCTAGCTGGAGACAAAGTTGTGGTTAATCCACCTGTAACTCACAAGCCTTCTTTGGATCAGAAAGTTGATCCTATTGAAAAAGAATTCCCTGACTTATAGCCAGCTTGTGCAGGTACTAGAGCTTTGGCAAAGAAAGCTCTTGAGAATGATTTTGATAAGAAAAATATTCCTTTAGCTGACACATGTATTAGTCAGCATTTTGATGAGGTCAATTTCACTCCTTGTTTCGATCAATCAAAAGGTATTCATCATAGTGATCCTTTTTTATCTACTCATTCTCTTTTTGCTAATCCGGGTGATAAACGACAATCACTTGTCGTCGAACAAGAAAAAGATCCTGAGATCTCCTGTTTGTTGCAGAGGGACCTTAGTGAAACTGAAGGCACTGAAGTACCTGTCTTTATTTCATTAAAAATGGAATTCTTATGAGAAAATGGAGACCTCCCGAGGTACCTGCTGGTGACGAATGGTAAGTGAACTATCAAATTGTAGTTCCAAAATCTTACAGACAGAAAATACTTAGTCTGGCCCATGAAACTCCTCTGGCTGGTCATTTATGGATTAATAAGACTTATCAAACGATCTTGACTCACTTCTATGGGCCAAAAATCGAAAGTGATGTTTGTAAATTCTGTAGATCTTCTCATGCTTGTCAAATGGTAGGAAAACCCAATAAAAAGATACCTAAGGCTCTTTTACACCTTTTCCTGCATTGGACGAACCATTTAGTAGAATAATGGTAGACTGTGTTGGTCCCTTACCTAAGACCAAGTCAGGCAACCAATATTTTTTGACCATAATGTGTGTGTCAGAAAGGTTCCCCGAGTCAATTTTTTTGAGGAACATTAAAACCAAAACTATAGTAAAAGCTTTGATAAAGTTCTTTACTTAGTTTGGCCTTCCCAAATCTGTCCAATGGGATCAAGGGTCAAATTTAAAAAAAAAAAAATGCATTGCCACATTAACATGTTAAAGGAGTATGTTGGGAGAGACAGCCAGGTAAATCATACAATTAATTTAGCTGTACCTGTCCCACTCACCGAGGATTCAAGTAAAAGAATTCAATCGGACTCTTCTGATTTTGGAGCAACAAATCTTCGGAATTCGGAAATTATCATAAATCAGGACCAGACATTAGCAACAACAAGAAAGAAATGAACTTAAACAGTTATTATTTGAACATGAGCACTTGATTCCAGATATTCCTACAAGGACAAACAAAATTTTTCATGACGTTGAAATTGTGAATTCAAAACCTGTGAAACAACACCCATATAGGATGATCCCTCTCAAGCAGGAATACTTGGAAAAGGACATTCAGTATTTGCTGGACAATGATTGCATAGAGCCCAGTAAAAGTGATTGGAGTTCACCGTGTATACTTGTTCTGAAACCAGATAAAACTTTCCGTATGTGCACTGGTTATAAAAAGGTGAACAGTGTGACTAAAACAGATTCATTTTCATTACCAAGAATCGATGACTGCATTGATAAAATTGGAAATGCCAAGTATGTCACCAAATTTAACCTTTTGAAAGGATTTTGCAAATTCCACTAATGGAAAGGGCAAAGGAAATTTCGGCATTTGTGACTCCAGATGGACTTTATCAATACAAAGTGATGCTTTTTCTTGATGAAGGGTTTGCCAAGCACCTTTCAACGTTTGATGAATATGATTACCTCAGGTCTAGATAATTGTGATGCTTACATCGATGATGTCATCATCTACAACGATACATGGAAAGAACATCTAGCCACGATTCGGAAATTCTTTGCCAGACTCACTGACGTAAGTTTGACAATCAATTTATCTAAAAGTCAGTTTTGCCATGGTTGTGTAAAGTTTTAGGACATATTGTGGGACATGGACAAATAAAACCTATAGATGTTAATTTTAAGGGTATCTCTGAATTTCCTGTGCCTGTACGTAAAAAGCAACTAATACGATTTTTAGGTGTGGCTGGATACTATCGCAATATTTTTTTTTTAATTTTTCTAATATTGCTGAACCCCTAAAAAAATTTTTGAGCAAGAAAAACAATTTTTTTTTTGGGACTGAGAAATGTCAGGAAGCTTTTGACAAGTTAAAGGCCATATTTGAAAGTGCACCAGTTCTTACAGCTCTATATTTCAGTCAATCTTTTAAACAATCTGTTGATGCAAGTGATGTTGGGGTTGGAGCAGTATTGATTCAAGAAGATAGCAATGATGATGATCATCCAGTGTGCTATATTTCTAAGAAATTAAATAAGCACCAAAGGAATTACTCAACAGTCGAGAAGGGATGTTTGGCTTTAATATTGGCATTACAGCATTTTGAAGTTTACATTAGTTCAGCTCCTTCTTCGGTTTTTGTGTTTAGTGATCAGAACCCCCTAACCTTCATCGACAATACGAAAAACAAAAATCAAAGATTATTAAGGTGGAGTCTTTTGTTACAGAAATATAATATTGAAATCAGGCACATCAAAGAAAAAGACAATTTAATAGCAGATGCACTTTCCCGTGTATAGAAATTATTTCATGTATAATAGGTCTTCTCATATAATTTTTCTACCTCATGTTTAATTAACATATGGTAAAAAAAGCTTTATTACATAAATCTTTCTTTTTCTTTATTGGGGGAAGTGTTACGTATATGTAATATAATTGCTAGTTTTAAATTCTTTTTTATGTTATTTCTGTTTCGTTACATTTTATTGTAATGATAATTTTTTTTTTACTCGATTTGACATTTTTCCCAGTAAATTCAGTTCAGTTCATTTAGCTTAATTAGAACGCAAAAGTATTGATTCATTATATTTTTAGCTGACTTTGGTTCAGAGATTGGTAAACACAGAGTGAAAATAATTTGTCGTTACCAACGGTTATGTTCTGCCCACGTGTTAGCTCTGCTGTAAACAGGTTTTCTTAAAATTCATTTCCAGTGTGGGAATGATTGATTCTTAGCTAAAACTATAGTAGCCTACGTGCTAATTGACTTTTATTTTTACTGCGCTGTAGCAGAGAGTGATCACGTGACCAAACACGTTGGTCTGAAACTGCGTTTTTAGTTGAGTTTAAATACTACTTCCCAGTGTATTTTAGTCAGATGCAAATAATACCTTGAGGCTGAAAGTTATTCCTGTTGTTGCCATTTTGAATTGAGTTTTTCTTATTTATAATAATTTATTCACCCTGGAAAATATTCTTCTTCATCAAAATTCTTGGACAAAGACATTTATTGGAAATTTATTCTGGAATTCTAAACTGGAACATTATAAATTATGATTCAACGAGGAACTGTTGACACCAGTACAATGACTTCATCTGACGTCATCATCCTCCATCTTGGAACTTCGTCGGGATTCGAACTTCGATTCATTTAGAACACTTTTGTGATAGGACTTATATTTTTAAATTCCAGGATTAAGTTTTGGATTATATTCACAAACTTTCATAGTTTTACTGTTTTCTAGGGAAATAAATTATACTGTTAAAATTTACAAAGCTTGTTGGCTTCACTCTTTTCTGTGTTACTTTTTACAAGCCTAGTCACGTAACAATATATATATATATATATATATATATATATATATATATATATATATATATATATATATATATATATATATATATATATATAGATAGATAGATAGATAGATAGATAGATAGATAGATTGACACAAACATTAATACGTTAATAATCACGGTACAAATACAAACTTTAGAGTGCAGATCATGATACGTTGAAGTTTATGAAATAAAAATATATGTAAGGGAAAAGGCCCATCTCTGACTTACTGCAGCAATTACATGATGTACAATGAACCAGTTTCACAATGTCCAAAAATAACGCTGTCCGGTTATCAAGCAAAATCTATCAATTCCAAAACGATGAGCGGACAAACCTACTCCCAAATTTCCAGGTAAAATGACGCCTCGCACTTAATAATAATCTGTAATGGCTCTCCTAAAACGTTCATTGGAGAGGAGAGTTTCAATTTTTTTCTATCAGAAATTAATTTCCAACAAATTTATGACTATTTAGAAGAGAAAACGAAAACAGTGATGAAACGAACAAATTTTGAAAAAAGAAATCGCATTTGCATTTTTCTCTGAAATGTATGTCATTGAGATTAAACTTTCAAGGAACAGACATTAATTGTGTACATGAGAAGAGATTACATCCATGAAAAATAAAATACCAAAGTCTATAGAATAGTGTTATTTTAAATTAGGATACATAAACTATAGAATACTATTATTAAAATAAAATACCCAAACAATAGAATAATGATATATAAAACGACCAAAACTGTGGAATATAGTAATTTAAAATTAAAATAACTTAACTATTGATAAATAGCTTTTTTTTTTGTTTTGTTTTTTTGTTTTTGTTTTTTTAAATTAAAATAGCAAAACTATCGAATATTATTATTTTGATGGAAATACCAAACAGCAGAATAATGTTATTTTAATTAAAGTACCGAAACTATAGCATAATGATATTTTAACTAAAATACCAAACTATATAATAATGTTATTTTAGTTAAAATACCAAAACAATAGAATAATGTTATCGTAAATAAAACTTAGTTAGATAAATGTCAAAAATAGGCCCAGGATTCTAAAAATGGGTTTATGTAGACATTTTAAGGTTGTGAAACTAACAATAGCCCTTTAGGCAAAGACTACTTGATTTCACTACAATATTTAAACTTTACAGAGATATAAAGACGATTTGGCAAATGTTATTAAACCTTATATAAGATCTTGCTTAAATTGGTTTAGTACTAAATAAGATAAAATACAATATATAACAAAATTTTAGTATCAAACCTATTTCTAAGAGAATTTTTTCATTTGCTGGGCTGTGTATGTATTTATTAAAAAAATATTGAGGAATATTATTATTATTATTATTATTATTATTGATGCTCACAATTGTTTATTGACAATACAAGTACATGTAGGCCTACATGATGTGATGCTATTATTCAGACTTTCCAAAGCCCATCTCTACTTTCATGTCACTATTTAAAAAAAAATATAAAATATTTAAAAAACTCACACAACAGTTATAGCCTTGTTTTTTTTTTTATATTTAGTCCTCGATATCAGGAATGGCAACACCTCCGAAACGTATATCGGGAAAGGGTCCATTAAGATAATGTGGTAGTTTCAAGTCCAGCAGCCTTGATCTTTGACCTTTTAACTGAAGATTCAAGTTGGAACTGCCATTCTTCCAAAATGTAATACAACTATTTAGTTGATGAAACATGGGTGAAGAAAGCAAGATGAAAAATCAAAGTTATCATATTGAACGAAAACTGACAAGTTAAACTTCCTTGAACACGACCTTTGACCTCTGGTTTCTAGAATAATTAGGTGCCTTTGCTAAAAATCATCTTGTAACTAAATCGTTCACTGAAATATGTTTCACCCCATCAATCACTTGTTCTCAATTTTTTTCTTATAATTCTGAATTGTTGTCCTACAGTTGTAATCTTGGTCTTGACTTTAAGAAGATATTCCATAAGCATATGTTCAATGAAAATTAAAATTTTCACAAGAGTATCTGTAAGTTTTCGGCTACTCAGCCAGGTGTTTATACCCTTCTACCGATTCTAAACACGAGAAAGCATCAAGGGTACACTACAAAATGCACAAACTTCCTCACTAAAATGGCGTCCATGTTAGCGTGGGTGAGTCTATGTTTTGCACACAGCAGGAGTAATGCTGTTCAGAATGTTCCTTGTTTTTGAGTTGCAAAATCAGTATGGGCGTACAACACACCACGACTTGGGTCAGCGGAATCTATAGACTGGCATGATAAAATCTGAGTTACGTCACAGAGCTCGTTCCTTCTCGCTATCCTAATAATATCAATATCAGTTAATAATAATAATAATAATAATAATAATAATAATAATGTTATTATTATTATTATTATTATTATTATTATTATTATTATTATTCAGAATTTATAGGTTTTTTTTACTTTTGATATTAGTATGATAATTATTAGTATTATTGGTAGCAATATTATACATCCATTTCTTTGATCAATTGATGCTGTGTTGCATATTTTGTATTAACTTATTCCCTCGTCTATCTATGTCGCTTTTCCTGGAGTTTAGCCTAGTAATAGCCTGGCCTCCCATGATGCTCCACACACGAGGTTAGGTCCGCACTGTTGAATGGCCCATATAGTTGGGTTTATTCAAGATGGTCGAATTAATACAAAATATAAAAATACACTTTTCAGCCAGTGTGTATTACTTGGGTGGGTGCGGGAGTTTAGCTGGAAGTCCCTTATTTTCTTCTATTTCTAAGGACCTCAAGACAACAGTCGTTGTCAACTGGAAGATTCTATAACGCGCAGAGACTATAAATAATTACGTTTAATCAACCATTGACCATAAATAACGAAACTAGAACCTCACATTTGCACGTCTTCTCATTGTCTCACATTTGCATGGCTTCTTGCAGCTCCACAACTTACGCAACTATAACTGTTTCTGTCGTAACTAAAGCTACTACAGCTACATACTCTCTCTCTCTCTCTCTCTCTCTCTCTCTCTCTCTCTCTCTCTATATATATATATATATATATATATATATATATATATATTGTAACAGCCAATTATCATCTCTTTGTGTGTGGAAGATAAATAAAATCTACAACAACCTAGAGTAATACGATCTGCATACATAATTATACCTCCTCTGATTACTACGTTGAATCGAGGTAAGATGGAAAATCACCTTCAAATGGGATAAATACAAAACAAAAAGGTTGAACAAAAGGCGACTTTCCTTGTATGCTATCCACCTACTTACGATTTGTAGTAAAACGAGATCACTACTTTGAATAAATTACTATAGTATGATATTTATCTGCTAACAACCCCCACCCCCACCCCCACCCCTTTGTATCTCACAATGTCCTGGTACTGGCTAACTCCAAAGAAGTGATGATAAATTGATGATAACCCAGACAGTAACTAGGTCATCTTTATCTGCCCATATTTGTAGTTCATAGTGTCCTGGTACAGGCAAACTCAATAGAAGAGACCATAAAGTGATGATAAGTTGTTGACTTTCATTGATACCATTTACTTATGCCACATTATGTGGGCTTTTACATGTGAAATGCGTGCCTGTATGACGAAGCAGGTGAGAGAGAAAACATCTTTCAATTGCTTCATCGTCAAACTATGCGAATACCAGTTCCTCCTAGTCTTTCTGCAGATGAGGTATATATGTCTATTAGTTATGCAATAGTGAAAACAACACATAATCACCAATAATTCTTGACTTTTCAAAAAGGAGAGGAAAATACTGACATCATACACACTAAGTTCGTTAAATACACACAACACTCATGTGGCAAACTGATTACATGTCCCGTCACACTATGTTCCACAATCACACCTATTTATACATGTTCTGTCCAGTTTTAGCACGATAACCGATTTCAACAAAAATACGACTAGACTTTTTCCGTATCGAAAATCATCCTATGTAAGGTCTAAGAAAGTTCATAAAATCATCCTTTATAAGGCGCAAGAAAGTTGATAAAAACATTCTTTCAAAGCCTTAGGAAAATTGATGAAATCATACTTTGTAAGGTCTACAAAAGTTGATAAAATCATCATTGTAAGGTCTCTGAAAGTTAATAAAATCATGCTTTATAAGGTCTTAAAAAGTTGCTAAAATTATCATTTGTAAGGTCTAAGAACGTTGATAAAATCATCTTTCGTAAGGTCTCAGAAGTTGACAAAATGGTCCTTTTGCAAGATCTAGGAAAGTTAATAAAATCATCCTTGTTAAGTTCATACAAAATTGATAAAATTATTTTTGTTAGGTGTCATAGAGTTATTAAAATTGTATCCTTGCAATGTCTCAGAAAGTTACAACCTTTTCCTTTGTACGGTCTCAGAAAGTTGTTAAAACCATATCCGTTGTAAACTCAGGAAAGCATAACATATAAATACGTTTCTGGTCATGGAGTCACCAACCAAATGACAGCTGACGAGCTATAAGACACGTAGTCCAATACATCGGCCCCCAATCCTGTATTCATATTAATGGGTAGTTAACCATCAATACCCTTGCACGTTAGGAGGTGGGGGTCGATTTATTAGAGCGCAAAACACCATAGAAAAGGAAACTGTAAGATTATCTTATACTTACTGGATTATATTTTTTAACGAGTACAGTAAAAGTTAATACCAAAGATAACGAATATTTTTAAAGCAATTGGTTGAGTTAGAAATATGGCAAATGAACACTCAGATATTTTTGAAAGCTATTTTGAGTAATTTTCTAAATGAGATCATTAATATGACCTGTAATATATTTTTTTCAGTTTGTATTACTGCAGAAGATAAAGGGATAAAAGTTTAACCATGTACATATGGCTCGATTATATTATGGCAGTTGGAGGCTCTGCAACAACTTAGAAAAGAGCGCACCGCCCCCTCGTCGGGTCCAAGCCACCCCGGACTACCCCACTTCGCCATATAAACCGTATTAAGTCCACCCCTAAACGCCCCCAAGGCGAGGACCCAAGCGCAGCTGCTCCATATGTTCCTCGTTTAATCCGGCATTTTGTTGAGAACACCTGACAAGTAGTGTAATATTACTTAGAAATTTTGATGTTGAATTTGCTTATAGATAACTTTCATCACACTTTATAAAAAAGTAATGCCCAGTTCGGTGACGAAGTATATCTGAAATTATGGGTGTCGTGGAAGCTATTATTATTCTTGTGCTCCAGCTATTCATTTCCACCAGCAAGTTATTAATTCTTGAGCAAATTATTTCTTAATTTGCGCTCTCAAGTTATTATTTCTCGTGCTAAGTTTTATTTTCTTTTCTAAGAAGACACTGCATCCTTAATATGAATCAGTTTCTTAAAAATAGAAACAGATTGTGAATTTGTTCCACCTTGTCACAAATAGTTCCATATTTTAATTTTTTAATAGCAGTTGCTTATGTATTGCATACAATCGAAATACATTAAAAATTAATCGGTTTGAAGTCATCTCTGTCAATGTATAAAGTCGACCATTCATTCCTTAAATATGTCAATATGCATGCAAACTGACCATCAGAGTGACCGCTGACGTTGCCTGTGCTGTCATAACATGAGTTTAAGAAAAATAAAATTATAATTATTATGTAAAATAATGATTGAATTCCTACAACTTTTCAAGTATGTTAAACTGAAGCTAGGATTGGAACAGTCTGACACGAAATTATTCTAAGTACTGCTATTACTGATGAAATAAACTTTAAGTACTGATTGTTTTAAATTCTGGTATGAAAAGACCGATTTACATGTAAATCTTTTTAAAAAGAAGTTATAGTTCCTTTAACAAAGTCTATCAGTATTACAGGTGGATCTTGTAAAACAAATCTTCAGCATATGTTATCATTCATTGTATTTTCAGGCTTCTACGCCAGTATCACAGTCAAACAACAGCTGTATCTTGTAAAACAAATCATTGGAAAGGCATTCTCAGACATTGGCGTAAAAATCACTTTTAAATCTAACTTGCTCATGCAGACAATTCTAAGTAAAGTTTCATTGGAAAGAGAAAACGGCAAAACACGAGTGTTCCAAAGATATACAGGCGAGGCTGAGTTAAAGTATGCCTTATTACGGCAAAGCTAACCTCTCCCGGAATAGGGATCACTGTATATATCCCCGCTCTCACGACTTGGTCAAGAATTGCTGTCCTGTAGACTTAGATTATTGACTTCCTTTTTCCCAGGTAAGAGGAATGTAATTAGTTTTAGTTAGAGATTTTTTCTTTATTGTCTAATGCATTGAGAAATTAAATATTTAGAAATTATTTCATCTACCTTTAAAGAACTTGTAACTTATTATTATTATTATTATTATTATTATTATTATTAATTTTCAAATGCAGCTTGCCTCGGATGTTTTAAATTTATTTATAACTTGTGTTAATTTATAATATTAAGTTTGGTTTCAGTAGAAATGGTTTGCTACCAATTTCATGCTACAAAATAATTTATTTAGAAATAAAATACCTTTGAAATTACAGGAAGAATTATTCTAGTTTTAGAATAAAGATTCAATAAAATACTTTGATTGAAAATAATTATTTTGTAATATTTTATTCTTAAGCATTTTTGCACTATTGGCAATTTATTTGGCTTTAATTCAAAAATACCGAAATTATAGAATTCTCTGAAGCTGGTTAGCTCTAATTAAATTAACATTTTATTGTATATTTTAAGTGATTTGTTTGTAATTTTGCTTCTATACCCAGTGTAGTATTGTTTAATTTTAATAAAGAATTGCTGTGCCGCAGACTTAGATTATTGGCATCCTTTTTCCAGTTCGATCCCAGTACGCCTTCACACATACTAGCGATGTAACATCTACATTTCAAGAGTGACACACTCGCTAAAGGAGGCCAAATCTCTCTCTCTCTCTCTCTCTCTCTCTCTCTCTCTCTCTCTCTCTCTCTCTCTCTGAGAGTCGTTCTATCAATAAAGGACTCAATAAACGGACAATAATAATGGGCCAGAAAAGACAGATTAACATTCATTCTTTCATCCATTCATGAAACATAGATTAACTGTGAGATTAATATTTTTAACAAAAATGTGTGATGCAACCACACAAGCAATGTTCATGTTGCAAACGTACTAGAAATGTCACAAGAACATGACATCTCTCTCTCTCTCTCTCTCTCTCTCTCTCTCTCTCTCTCTCTCTCTCTCTCTCTCCTCCTCCTCCTCCTCCTCCACTGGATTCACTTGTTTGACGTCACACGGCTCCCACACATGTATGCACTTTCCGACATGAGATCTCGTCGTGGTGGAGCAGCACTTAACCCAGATTAGTACAGGAAGTTGTGTGGTTATCACTGGAATCCAATATTTCTCTTCTAATTCGCAGATATATTCATGTGGTAACGGGATCTCAGGGACAGCAATGATGACATTGTTCCAGATAATGACCCGATTGTGATTAAATCTGCAGTTTTAAATAATGCATCCTGTAACCAGGAATTATTGAGCTGGAGTACAATGCATGATGTATCTAGAATACTCAAAGCCTCGTTCTCGTGACCTATGCTACATCATAGAATGTGTGTGTCCGGAATATTTAAGTGTGAAGAATAATAAAATAAAACAATTCAATAGAACATAAATAAAGGATGTTGGTGTGTGTGTGTGTGTGTGTGTGTGTGTGCGTGCGTGCGTGCGTGCGTGCGTGCGTGTGAAATGGATTTTAAACGTACCTTGAAGAATTTTTCAGTCATATCGCTACGACGTCTGCAGTGTGGCAGTTTATAGTAATGTCTAGCACTCAGGCATCGTGCCCCAGGCATGTATCATGATGTCCCACGCAGTCACATTATCCTGACAGCAGGCCGACCAGTCCTAACACTAACATCTTAATGCTGAGCGCCTAGCGAAGCAGCTGTTAGTACCATTTGTTGTAAATCTTTGGTATGACTCAGCCGCTCTTCGAACCCCCGACCTCCCGCATCCGAGGCGGACGCTCTAACCGCATAGGCCACCAGAGTGGTCGATGTTGGTGTGAAATGTAGGATAAACAAGTACAAGAGATAAGAATGCCGAAAACGAACTGGCATATTATGTCAATTTTTTAGACTCTTTTGTTTTTTTCGAAACGCTATTTTTTATTTATTTATTGTTAAATCCATTTACTACGTTTGCAAACCAAATTGTGTAACACTTCATAATGTGTTCTGTTGACAATACTCTTGTGCATAAATTCGAATACAATGGATTTTTTTTACATACGTCATTAAACATAGAAAAAGTTTTGCAGTTAATCTCGATTGACTTCTTTCTTTCATACTAATTCCTTCTATCATTGGAAACAATCGTATGCAGGCGCATGCCGAGATTAACCACCCTATTTTGAACCTAGGATATCTTTTCTAAGTATTTCATTGCTAGAATAAATGATAGAAGTAGGAAGTTTAAGTTACTAACCGAACTTCAGTGTCACGCTGACAGTGACTTACAGAGATCGGCTAGATAGGGGTTGACTATCAGCAAGAAAGCATTTCCAAAACAATAGATTGTAATTGATTTTGGAGTTTGAAGAAGCGACATAACCTACAAATTGTTTAAATTGAAAGATACGATCAATTAAAATATGAAATAAGGAATCAAAGTGTTATTTGCAATGCATTTGCAATGTATATGATATATTACTATTGACAGCACCCCTTAATCCCCTGGTAAATATTGAGCTACATGATGATGCATGTTGTACTCAGTTTGCTGCAGTTATCTTCCTCGTTCTCGCTACCCACTCTATTGAGGGTCAGGTCAGGTCACCTTTAAATACGATAGACGTGATAAAATGCGTTCGGAATTTTGGTTTGATCAATAAATACGTAACAGTTAGAAAAACAGAAACAAGGGCGGGATGCACGATGAAAGGGTAAAAAGATAAAAATGAGCCCAAAAAATAACTATCAGTGGTGAATTTATTCAACCACTGTGTTTCATCGTCCTGTCCTGTTTTAGTATATTAATTTATCTGTGTCATTTATTAAACTACATTTTCAGCAAAGTTTAATAAAACACGATAATGCGTTCTATTGACAACACAAAAAGTGGAGGAGAATTTTGGTTCCATGAGGGTCTTTTTATATGCGGCATTAACAATAAAAAGGGCATACTGTTAGTTAAAAGATATTTCGTTTCTTTTGTACGAATTTTAGATTTTAAAGACCAGACATACAATTAACCATTGCCATTGTATCTATTAACCTTTGTCTATCTATCTATCTATCTATCTATCTATCTATGCTTGTAATTCTCTGCCACCCTGTAATGCTTTATGATAGGCTCAAATTGCAATAACTGAGAGCAAGATCAATATTTTAAATACAGGATGTTCGTTTTACAATCTCATGATATATTGTTATGGTTATAAATTTGGTGCACATTGTTTCAGTATTTGGATAAAAAGTTCCTAGTAAATAAAAAGGGTAAATCCCTCTCAACTGAACACACGTCTTATGTTCTGACTAGGAAGAAAAAATAAATGGGTGGCTGTGTGCCAAAAGTCCGAATCCGATGTCGATTTATGATGTATCGTAAATCTCGGACGTTTTCAATATATAATTGTTCTGTATTAGCATCTTTAAAACGATATCGCTTAACATGAGACCAATATACCACTTTTGGTTATGTAAACAAGGGGTATTCTGGTTATTTGGGGAATATGGTTAAGCCTACAAATAAGAAATCAGAGAAATCCAAATGCTTGATTTTCACCACTACCCTAAATTTACATGACGTACGTTATAGTCAACAAGTCTTAATTATTTTAAGTTTACATCATCAGGAACAATCCTGGAATATCTGGGTGGTTTAATCTGAAACAAAGACAACATTGGAATGAATGACACCTTCTTATCTAACCAATGTGCTATAAAAAAAAAAAGCCGTTGTACACCCGGAGATTAAGTAATTCAATGAGACCAGCTCATGAAAGAAGCTTGTAGGATTCATTGTTTAAGATACAGACCTTGACAATATATATTGATCTTAAATTCGAATTGTTTTGGTTCACATGTATTAGTTCATAACGTTGCCAAAATATAGAAGTGCAAGCGAATAAAGGTAAATATCTAGTCTATTTTACTTCGTTAATTTCCTACTTCTTTGATCTTCCGAATATGATGACCTACCCTAAATATTTTGAGCCTTGTATACATGTTTCTAAGTATTCCATTAATATATGAATGATAAACTAGGAAGTTTTATTTATTGACCGAACTAAAGTTTCACGATGGCAGTGGTTTACAGAGATCGGTGATATAGGGGTTGACTACCAATTAAAGCTCATCTATAAAATTATGGATTATAATTAATTTTGGAGTTTTGAAAAACGATAAATGTTACAAATATTCTATATTAAAAGATACAATCAATAAAAATATTAAATACATAATTAAAGTTTTATTTGTTAATATATAGATACATTACTATTGACAACACCCCTTAATCCCCGGGGAATCTTGAAGTACATGTGTACTCAATTTGCTGCCGAGTTCTTCCGTGTTCTTGTTACCCAAGCTACTGAGAGTCAGGTCAGGACACCTTTAAATTCAACAGACGTGATAATATGTGTTCGGAATTTCGGTTTGATCAATAACAGTTAGAAAGATAGAAAACTGGGGAGGGAGATAGACGATTAAAGGGCAAATATAGATACAAACCTGTAGAAAATGAATTGTCCTCTCGTATGAATTAATTACACCCATGTATTCTGGACACCTGCTCATTTTCGTGTATTTATGTGTTCATTAATTTATTTTAATTCCATTTTAGTACGTTTGCAAAACCAAATGTTATAACATTCACACTAAGTTATGAAGACAGTTCATATTTACGCAAACACACTTGAATAACACGGCTTTTTTATATACGACATTAAAATTCGAAATGACTTGTTTGTTCAGTACTACATTTGCTTTTCAGTCAAGTCCATAGTGCATAGTCAGTGTTGGAGTTAAGATATGTGGGTATTGGATAGAAATAGTTGTGCAAGACCAATGCCAGATATATGAATAACTATTGTATGAATGTATGTATGTATGTATGTATGTATGTATGTATGTATGTATGTATGCATGTATGTATGTATGTATTGTTTAGTTTAATTTAGTTTGGTGCTTTATGGCAGAACAACACAAGTAGAGTATTTGGTGCCGAGGACACACCACAGTAGCTGACTCAATCTGATCCAATCGTACGATTCGAACCCTAACCCTTCCATCATGATGACGGTTAAGGTTAAAGTATTCATTCATTCATTAAAAAATAAAATAAATGACGATCTGTCTATGATTCTAGTGATTCCACATACACATGAACAACATAAAATTGAGATCTACTACTGAGCGAATACCAGGAACACACCTGGTATATATAATTACCTGTACAAGTAATCTCTGGTATATTTTCAAATTGATTCCGGTTATAGAGATTTTCTTAAGAGAATTTAATTGAATGTTGAATTCTTTATGAAAAATTCAGGAAGAAGAAGAAGACGATGAATATGGCGATGGTAACGATGATGATTATCAGTCTACTTTTGACTGGTCTTTCTAAACTGATTGTTTTCAGATTTGTTCTTTTTCAGGTTTATTTTGCATGCCTTGTCTTTAACAACTGTTCAGCCTAATTCATCGAATTGCAGGTTTCCTTGCAAAAGGCAAAGTAAACTGAGTTACTTCAGGAGTTGACTATAGTCATTAACAAGTTTAAATATGACACTTTTTTGATACCAGATATAGTTATGTTGATGTTCCATATTAGTTTGGTATCCACCCACCCCGCAATTAATCCACTTGTGAGACTGCCCCTGCATTGCCACGCTCCTGGTCTGATATAAACGAACTTGTATTAAGCGATTTAAACAATATATTTTCATTTTAACGCCATACTAAAGTATAAGTAAAGCACAAATATAACACATGTATCATGCTATTAAAAGCTTTCTTGATTTATATTCTTGTCTTAACTTAAGTTTTCAAACTATTCCTTCTGCGCTTTTTTTCCATACATGATTTTCTGTTTACATTTGTAACCGAGAAAAAATAACCGTACTCGATGATCACAGACAACATTAATATTTTTCATCATCACCGTCGGTGTCGGCGTTGTCACCATCATTATCATAGTCGTTGTCGCCAACCATCTCCATAGCAACAGGAGAAGTGGTAGTAATAGCAGCAGTCAGGGTCGTCGTAATGGGCGGACTATACGGGCGGGTTTGCGCAAGAGTTTAGCGTTTTTTTTTTTTTTTCTTTTCAAGTGAGGAGTGGGCGAAGGCGACGCTCTCCAGGGGTGCCGCTTCGTCCAGCGAAAACTTGCAACAGACCTGGCAGCAGTAGAAGTAAGAGTTGTTTGTTTTGTTGTTTATTTGTTTAGTTTATGAAGACGGTGTCACCAATGACGAAAACGATGAAGATATTGGCGAATTGGAAGTATTCCCAAACTATCTGTAATTTTCAAATTCATTTTGAGTTTGTGTGTTCTTATATTGCAGTCGTTTCATGACATGAAGTCACTGTTGAGTGTGTCGTGCGGTTTTCTAAGTTTAGTGCCTGGATTCATATTCATATTCACATAACAGTGTAAATTTTATTTTGTATTTCCCTGCATGACGTGCATAATAATGAATAAGTACTATTTAATAAGTTATCAGTCTAAGGGAGGTAACTCTAAAAAGGTATACCTACACAATATGACAGACGAATAATCATGGGGAGAGCTAGCGCTCACTGTTCAAATGTTTTTCACGTTTCAGATGTGCCTATAACTAAATGCATCCACTATTTGGCATAAGGCAGTAGCTAGTCAGCTATTAAAATCTATTAAAAATATAACGGAACGTTATTGATTATGTCAAAATGCAGAGTTATTCGACTGACCTTGAAATTATCATTGTTCACCTTAGTAAAACACAAACTGTGTATGCATTAGCACGGCATTGTTGGCATGCAGCAACTGCGCATGTAAGTTCCCGTACTCAATCAGGAATAATAATAATAATAATAATAATAATGATAATAATAATATTATTATTATTATTTTTATTATACACTGCGTAAATTGAAACTTAGCATTAGCAGCAGGGAGGGTGAACAGACCACCTTGCTTGAATCATAACCCATTAAGACAAATTTGGTATCAATCATAACCAATTATGGTCCCAATTATATAGATACCTCACCCCCTTACACACAGTGATCCGCGTATTGGTCGACCCTCCCTGCTGCTGTAATTAAACCATTGCATTATAATAATGATCAGTGAAGCTCACTCAGCAAGATTAGCTTGAGAGAGACTAGAAGCAATTAAGAAATATCTACCTGTCCGTGATTCTGTCAGGCAACAGTTACAAGAGCGTCAACAAACACAAGAAGAGTTAACAGAATCCGCAGAGCAATTATTTAAACCTATCACTGAAACTACTAAAGGTATTGTTCTTGTGTTAGCGGAGACAGCAAAAGAAACTAAAAAGATAGCGGAGCGAACTAAGAAGACAAAGAAAATTCTACGAGAACTTCCTGCCGAAATAGCTGCAGCTCAGCCAACTGAAGAGATAGATCAAGCAGAAGGTGATACTCAACAAGAACCAGAAGCACGAGCCAGCGCTGACAGCGTCAGGATTAAATTATACGATAAATTTAATGAGGTTTTCATTGACAGCATCGCAAAGGCTGATATACCTAATTAGCTGAAACTGCTTTTTTATCTTATGATGTACGAAGAGAACTTCTGAAACCTGAGCAAGCTGATGATAATATAAGTCGCGAGCAATGGTACAAATGGATTTTTCGTTTACGTTTTAATGTTGATCAAGCTCGAGCCAACGACAAAAGATATACTGCTTACAATACAACTATAAGAAATATGACGTTGGCTTTTCAGAAAATGCACCAAGAAGAAGAAGAAGGAAAAAAACCACGCTATACAAAACCTAAAGAACAAACTCAGCCTGAATTAGTTTCACAAGAGCTAAACCTAAAACTATCTTTGGTCATCTTACATCTTATATCAAAGGTAACTCTGATAAAGGTGCAACCGGCAGTGGTCTTACTCGAGAAAGTGAAACTTTACAAAGTGGTCTTGTTACTTGTCCCAGTAGTGTCATCGCTGACGTAGACCGACTAGAAGTTCTTGTTGGTGGGAAACGAGCTGGTAATAATTCTCCTGAAATTATTAACGAAATCACATCTATTTATCAACGATTATTTACCGGCGGCATTATGGATATTAACGTGTATCAGTCTCTTATCAATGAAATTACTGATGATTATTATAGCGATTGAGCAGTTAAATAATTAATTATTATAATAGATGATCATACACGCTAATCAACGTAGACCAATCATGGTTAGGGTGGTAAATTCAAGATTACCCGTATACGAAACATTTTACGGAGATGGATTCGGTGATGTTGTTAAGGGTTTATTTTCGAGGAGAGCCCCAAAAGCAATACCGATTACAAAGCAATTAGGCATGAAAGCTATTGACGTTATTCGTGAAAAAGATATTAGTACTGTTGATGACGTCGCCGGTAAAGTTATTTCTGCCATCAAGGATAGACTAGCACGATTAATACGACGAAAATCTCAACCCGTAAAATTACCCAGCACTGAAGCGATACCTGCAAGTGTTAGTAAAGTAATAAATCAAACTGCAAATCAAAACCTATCAGAGTTAGCTGAAGAGAGGGAAAAAAATGTAGCAGCAAGTTTGATGGCGGGAAGTGGACTTCCCCGCAGTGGTCTTCGTATTAGACGATGATCAATAACATAGAAATGTTCAAACGTGTATCCAATACCGCATTTGACGTGGATGCGCCGGTTCTCAAGGATGAATCTGTGCGTGATTATCAATATTATTCTTACGATGCTCGAATACCAAATCAGCGTGGACGAATAGAATTACAAGTTCAAGATACAAGTAGATATTTCTTGCCCGCGGAGGCATTTATTGAAGTCGAAGGTGAAATTGTAAAAGCAGATGATACTGAATACGGCGCCAATGATAGTGTTGGTTTTGTCAACAACGGTGTCATGGCGTTATTTGACAGCGCCACGTACATGATCGACGGAAGAAATATTGATTCAATTCAAAAAGATGTTGACGTCGCCACGACAATACCTGGTCTTGCGCGATACAGCGACGATTTTTCAAGATCAGCTGGTCCATCAATAATGTTTTACAAGGGTACTTCTAATAATCCTGATTATAGGCAATATAATTTAGTACAAACACCGCGTGATACTGCATCTGATCCACAACCAGCTAGAATGATAGCTCGGCCCGGTGCTGCATTTTCAATAATACAAAGTGCCAACGCCAACTTCAACTCGGTCAATGTTGCTAGGAGAACGTAGAAGATTTTCTTGTGCAATTCCATTATCACATATCTTTGGATTCTGCAGACACGTACGAAAGGTCATTTTTGGAGCCAAACAGACAGTTGTACTTGTCAGGAAAGCAACCGACGATGATGCAATATGGCGACCTGCCGGTGATGCTGGTAAAGTAAATCTAACAAAGCTTTCATTGTGGATGCCAGTAATGACTCCAGCGATAACCGCCGAAGATCGGTTGCTCGCTTTTATGTCTAGCGGCGGCAAGTCAACGTTATCTTGGCTAACAACAACTACAGATGCTATTCAAAGTAACGTTGTTGGTTTATTTACGTGGCAAATAGCGTCACAACAAGGTATCTTTGGGCCGCGACATATATTCGTTGCGCTTCAAGATACACAACGAGTAAATAATGAAAATCGTAGTTGTATGATATTTGACAAACTCGGTGTTTCCGAGGTGTCGTTGCGAATAAACGGTCATCAAGAACCATCCGAGGATATTTTGTTAAATTTTAATCAAAATCATGTAGCGCGTGCATATCACCGATTGATGTCATTTATGGGACGTGATCAAAATGTTGATACTGGTTTACAAATATCACAGTTAGATTTTACAACGCTATATCCGATTTATTACTTTTCACTGGAACATTTGGATTTGTTTAGACAATCCGTTTTGGTATTCACGTTCGAGCTCGTGTAACAGAATTACCTCCAGATATACCTGGTCCACCAGTTATTCGTGGTAGTTACAGAGCAATCGCAGTTATATTATCCGATAAAGCAATGTTACTTGAAGGTGTTGGTGGCCGTATGAGAGTCGTTGATGCACCCGTAGAGAATATGCAAACGTTACTGACCTAAGTCTGTGATGCAGTCATTACATTTAGAAGTCAGAAATATATTATACATGTCATATCATCATGTTAGTGTCAGTCTGACCCCCGGTCAGATTAAACGACTACAATCGTCGTCGGCATCACGATGTGGAACAAAAATAACATTAAAACACAATCAAATGAGTGGTGCAAATAAATTATCGTTGACCGAACGTCAGTTTAGGAGATTCAATGAAGCTAAACACGCCAATAAAGGAATACGCTTAAATCTTCCCGTGGGCGCCATCAAGGATGCTATTAAAACCGAAGGAATATTTCCGCTTCTCGCAGCTATCCCAGCGTTGATAGCCGCTGCCGCTCCAGCTGTTGCAAAAGCTGCTGCGTTAGGTGCAGTTGGAACTGCTGCCGGAATGGCGCTAAAGAAAGCAACAGGAAAAGGATCAAAAAAAAAAGGAAACGAAAAGGTCACGGTCTGAGACTTCCAGGGTCTCGACGTCACGTTGGGCGCGGACTAAGAATTCCAGGGACTCAACGATGACGCCTTTGACGGCTTCGCCAGTGACAAAGTCACCGACGATAGTTCCACTATCGAATTTTGATCTTATCAACGCCGCTAATCAGTTAAATATAAAGAATTTTAGAGGTGTTTTTATGCTTGATCAATTACCGAAAAATCCGGCACTGTCAGAAACAGGTATTATTAATCTTGATTCATCAACGGGGCCAGGTACTCATTGGGTCGCATATGCCATTGATCCACGTGGAATTATTTATTTTGATTCGTATGGGTTGGCGCCACCAAAAGAATTTTTAAAATACGTCGGCAGATTTCAAAATATTCCAATCTGGTATTCAACGCTACCAACACAAACATTAACGGATCCACCAATATGTGGCCGCGAAGCGCTAGCAGTACTTGATGCTGTATCAAGATCAACGAAACCACCTCATAAAGCTGTACATGAATACACATTAAATAATCGCTAATCATATAATTGTAGATATCTACGGAAGACCTGCTACGGCGCCTGGTAAAAAACAACTCAACATAGATTTATCAGATTACGTTACCAAGGATGACTTTGCATCATTGACGAATTTTACATCCGTAGACGCCAATGAAGTCGTTGTATTTCAAGACCAATTTGGAGTTCTAAAAACGAGTAATCTCAAATGGGCTGACATTCTTCGTAGAGTTCTTGGATCAACCGAAGGTAACATTGCAACGTTTACTAACATCGGAACTATCTGAAATTCGAAAAAGTGTTTCCGATCGTTTAAAATCCACCGGAGATATTATGACCGGCGAAATTAACATGAATTCAAACAAAATTGTTGTTCTACGATCACCAGACGGCGACGAAGATGCCGCAAGGAAGAAATATGTGGATTATAGCGATACCACGATCAATGATAGAGTAAATACACTTCGAGCCGAGTATGACGTTCATGTAGGTGCGTTTAATAATACTCGTAGAAAATTTCAAAAACTTAATGATATCGCTGAAGAATTCTTTGGAAAACCATCAATCGTTGATATTAAACTCACCGACATTAATACAAAACTCAATGATATTATCAGTGGAATTCTTAATATCACTGAAAAAACTAATCTGATTAAAATTCCACACAAACAAA
>JAECUM010081431.1:0-10904 GCA_016617855.1 Megalonaias nervosa | reverse complement strand
AATTAATTAAATTGCTTGTGTGTTAGTTTTAAATTTTTTAAAAATTTTATTTTTCTTTCATTGCATTGTATTGTAATGATTATTTTCACGGGATTTGATTTTTTAAAAAAAAAAAAAAATTCAGTCTTCTGTTGACTTGATTAGAATGCAAAAGTATGACTTAAGCACTATTTTTAGCTTACTTTGGTTCATAGTTTTTGTAAACATTGAGTGAAAACGATTGGATATTTACCAAGGTCATGTTCAGCCCACGTGATAGCTCTAATTTGTAAACAACTTTTTTAAATTGAATCTTATGGTAAGACTGGTTAAGTTCTTTTAAAGTGTACGTGTTTATCGGCTGTGCGCTTTTACTGCGTTGTTCCATCTGGGTGACCACGGGTCACCATGTGATCTAAAGTTGAGGGTTTAATACTCATTCTCAGAGTTTTTCAGTCAGTCGTGTCTTACACCTTGAGGGTACAAGGTGTTTCTATTGTTGATGCCAAATTGTTTTGAAGTTGATCTATATTTTGGAATTTAACAATTTATTCTCTAGAAAACATCATAAGTGCTCTTTTTTACAAAATTCTGGGACAAAGACATACAGGGGAAATTTATTATGGAATTCTAAACTGGAACATTAAGAATTGTGATTCAACGAGGAATTGTTGCTTTCTGTACAACGACCTCATCTGACGTCATCGCTTTCCATATTGGAATTTCAGCGAGATTCGAACCTGGATTCAGTTAGAACTGTTTAGTAATATGACTTATATTTTTCAATTCTAGGATTAATTTTGGATTATATTCACAAACCGTAAGTCCTACTTCATATTTTTATCTTGTTTTCTAGGGAAATAAATTATTTTTTTAAAATTTACAAAGCTTGTTGGCTTCACTCTTTTCTTTTGTTACTTTTGTACAAGCCTACACGTGACAAGAGAAAACTGGGTTGCTCGTCCTTTGGATATATGAATTTTGGCTGAAATATTTCAGAAAATTGTTTTTTGAAATTTAAATTCCCCTAGTTTTTAAATCCCTAGTACTATTTTACATTTTGTTTGAAATCTTTAGTGGAAACAAAAGACTTTCATTCACAATGTCATTTAAAGTGGCGCCTTTTCTTTCTAGTCCTACTCAGGAGCAGTTGGATAGTTTGAAAAAAGATGAGTTGCTTGAACTTGCCAGAAAATACGATCTTTCTAAAGCCCAATCTTCCTTAACGAAACAAGAAATTAAAAAAAATCCGATTCAGCATTTGGTAGGGAAGAATGTTCTTGATAAAAGTATTTTGGCTTAGGTCAGTAAGTCGGTATCAGACTCTGACATAAAAGTAAATGAATTAAAAATGAAATACAAGATGGAATTGGAGTTAAGGAAGCTCGAGCTTCAGAAAGAAGAGAGAGAGAGAAACAAATGCAGTTACAATTTGAGAAAGATGAGAGAGATAGAGACAGGAAAGGGAGAAAGATAACAAATGCAATTGGAGTTTCAAAAAGAACAATTGCAATTACAAAAAGATCAAATGCACGTACATATGCAAAAAAGAGAAGGATGAAAAGGAATTTCAAATTGAAATGAAACAAATGGAGCTGGCAAGTGAAAAGCAAGATCTCAGTTTACATCAAATTCAAGTTTTTGACATTACAAAAAATATTAGGTCAGTTACCCCTTTTAGCGAAAAGGAAGTAGACAAATATTTTATTTATTTTGAAAAAGTTGCTGAAAATTTGAAATGGCCAAGGGAGCATTGGACTCAATTATTGCAATATGTACTTTTTGGCAAAGCCAAAAATATCTATGCATCCCTGTAAGTACAGCAGAGTTCTGACTATGATTTGGTTAAGGAGTACATTTTAAAGGATTATGCGTTATTCCCTGAGGCTTATCGACAAAAATTCAGAAACTATAAAATCGAAGCTGGACAAACTTATGTCGAATTTGCAAGAGAAAAAGAGCAGTTATTTAAGAGATGGTGCTTAGCCAAGAAAGTTGAACATGATTATGAAAGTCTCGAACAACTTGTATTACTTGAAGAGTTCAAGAACTGGGCTCCTAATGACATTAAGAATCATATAGAAGAGCATAAGATCGATACCTTGGAAAATGCTGCTCTTGCTGCTGAAGAGTATTCCTTAACTAATAATGTTCCTGTTGTAGGCAAATCATTCACTCAGCAGTCTACTGGTAGAAAGATATTTCATCCTAATACGACTCCTTATAAAACTCAGTCTGGAACAACGTCTAAAAATCAAGCTTCTGATAAACTTGATTCAAAATCCTATTGCAAGAGAAAAGATACGTCATTTCTGATTGCTTCAAAGTGAAATATATGCATCAGAATTAAGATAGACCTATCCCAAATGCTCTTATTTCTAAGAGGTCAAGGTCACGGTCATGTATTGAAAGCAATACATTTGTTGGGTCTAATAAACCCCAGTCTGATTTTATTATGGAGAATTATGAACCATTCATGTCGAAGGGTTCTATATCACTCTTGGGTGAGTTGGCCAATCCTATCTCTATTAAAATTTTAAGGGATACAGGAGCTTCTCAGAGTCTTTTATTATCAGGTACTTTACCTTTTTCAGAGAAGTCCTGTTTTAATGAGAGTGTTCTCATTCAGAGAGTAGAGTGCGGCTTTGTTAATGTTTCTCTCCATTCTGTAAATTTGTCATCAGACTTAGTTTCAGGACCTGTGACAGTCGGAATAGTGTCTTCTTTACCCGTTGAGGGCATTTATATTTTTACTAGGCAACGACCTAACTGGATACAAGGTTGTGATTAATCCACTTGTAACTGAAAAGCCTTCCTTGGATCAGAAAGTTGATCCTATTGAAAAAGAATACCCTGATTTATACCCAGCTTGTGCAGTGACCAGAGGTATGGCAAAGAAAGCTCTTGAGAATGATTTTGATAAAGAAAGTATTCATTTAGCTGACACATGTGTTGGTCAGGCTTTTACTTTCACTCCTAATTTGGATCAATCAAAAGGTATTGATCACAGTGATTCTTTTTTAACTACTCGTTCTCTTTTATCTAATCAGGGTGACAAGCGACTATCACTTGTCTTCGAACAGGAAAAAGATCCTGAGATTTCCTGTTTGTTTCAGAGGGCCATTAGTGAAACTGAAGCCAATGAAGTACCTGTCTGTTATTTCATTACAAATGGAATTCATATGAGAAAATGGAGACCTCCCGAGGTACCTGCTAGTGACGTGTGGTCAGTGAACTATCAGATTGTAGTTCCAAAATCTTACAGACAGGAAATACTTAGATTGGCCCATGAAACTCCTCTGGCTGGTCATTTAGGGATAAATAAAACTTATCACAAGATATTGACTCACTTTGATTGGTCAAAATCAAAAGTGATGTTTGTAAATTTTGTAGATCTTGTCATACTTGTCAAATGGTAGGAAAACCCAATCAGAAGATACCTAAGGCTCATCTGCAACCTATTCCTGCATTTGACGAACCATTTAGCAGAATTATGGTAGACTGTGTTGGTCCCTTACCTAAGACCAAGTCAGGCAACCAATATTTGTTGACCGTTATGTGTGCATCAACATGATTCCCAGAGGCAATTCCTCTGAGGAATATTAAAACAAAACAATAGTAAAAGCTTTGATAAAGGTTTTATTTAATTTGGCCATCACAAATCTGTTCAATCGGATCAAGGGTCCAATTTTATGTCTAGAATTTTTCAGCAAGCTATGCACGAATTAGGCATTCAACAATTTAAATCTTCTGCTTACCACCGTGAGAGCCAAGGGGCTTTAGAAAGATTTCATCAGACTTTGAGGAATATGATTCGGTCATATTGCTTTGATGCGAGTAAAGATTGGGATGAAGGCATTCATTTACTTTTGTTTGCTGTTAGGGAGTCCGTTCAAGAATCTATAGGATTCAGTCCCTTTGAATTAGCTTTCGGACATACTGTGCGTGGACCATTGAAGTTGTTGAAAGAGAAACTTCTTTCTAATGAAGATACTAAGCTCAATCTTCTTGATTATGTTTCTGACTTTAAGTACATGTTGTCAAAGGCTTGTGAGTTCGCAAGAGCAAATATGCACTCTACTCGGTTAAAAATGAAATCAAGATATGAAAATAAATCAAGGGATAGGAGTTTTCAACCTGGTGATAGATTTCTAGCTCTCTTGCCCATTCGACAAAATCCCCTTGAGGCCAAGTATTATGGTCCATACACGGTTCAAAAGAAAGTAAATGATTTAAATTACATTATAAATACTCCTGGGAGGCGAAAACAAAAACAACTTTGCCACATTAGCATGTTAAAGGAGTATATTGAGAGAGATAGCCAAGTAAATCACGCAATTAATTTAGTTGTACCTGTCCCACAAACTGAGGATTCAGGTGAAGAAATTCAATCAGACTCTGTTGATCTTGGAGCAACAAATCTTCGAAATTCGGAAATTATGAAAATCTGGACCAGAATCTTTTACATTTGCAACAACAAGAAAGGAACGTACTTAACAGTTATTATTCGAATATGAGCACTTGTTTCCAGATATTCCTACGAGGACAAACAAAATTTTTCATGACGTTGAAATTGTAGTTTCTAAACGTTTGAAACAACACCCATACAGGATGAACCCTCTCAAACAGGAATACTTGAAAAAGGAAATTCAGTATTTGCTGGAGAATGATTTCATAGAGTCCAGTAAAAGTGATTGGAGTTCAACATGTATACTTGTTCCGAAACCAGATAATACTTTCTGTATGTGCACTGATTAGAGGAAGGTGAAAAGTGACAAAAACAGATTCATTTCCATTACCAAGAATCGGTGACTGTATTGATAAAATTGGAAATGTCAAGTGCGTCACCAAATTTGACCTTCTGAAAGGATTTTGGTAAATTCCACTAACAGAAAGAGCAAAAGAAATTTCGGCATTTGTGACTCCAGGTGGACTATATCAATATAAAATAATGCCGTTCTGGATGAAGGGTTCCGCAAGTACTTTTCAATGCTTGATGAATATGATTACCTCTGGTCTAAATAATTGTGATGCTTACACCGATGATGTCATCATTTACAAAGACACCTGGAAAGAACATCTAACCACGACCCGGAAATTATTTGACAGACTCACTGATGCAAATTTGACAATCAATTTGTCTAAAGTGAGTTTTGCCGTGCTTGTGTAACTTTTCTAGGACATATTGTGGGACATGGTCAAGTTAAACCTATAGATGCTAAGGTCAAAGCTATCTCTGATTTCCCTGTTCCTGTCAGTAAAAAGGAACTGATACGATTTTTGGGTATGGCCGGATACTATCGGAAATTTTGTTCCAATGTTTCTAATATTGCTGAAACCCTGACAAACTTGTTGAGTAAGAAAAACAAGTTTCTTTGGACTGAAAAATGTCAGGAGGCTTTTGACAGGTTAAAAGCCATACTAAAAAGTACGCCGGTTCTTACAGCTTCAGATTTCAGTCAGTCTTTTAAATTATCTGTTGATGCAAGTGATGTCGGGGTTGGAGCAGTATTGAATCAAGAAGATAGAAATGGTGTTGATCACCCAGTGTGCTATTTCTCTAAGAAATTAAATACGCATCAAAGAAATTACTCAACAATCGAGAAGAAATGTTTGGCTTTAATATTGGCATTACAGCATTTTGAAGTTTACATTACTTCAGCTCCTTCTCCTGTTGTTGTTTTTAGTGATCACAACCTCCTTGCTTTCATCGACAAGATGAAAAATAAAAATCAAAGATTATTAAGGTGGAGTTTGTTTTTGCAAGAATATAATCTTGACATCAGGCACATCAAAGGAAAAGACAATTTGATTGCAGATGCATCTTCCCGTGTATTGAAATATTATTTCATGTACATTTTGTATAATTCATAAGTGATTTCTTATGTAATTTTGTTTTACCTCATGTATAATTTACATACGGTAAAAAGAAAGCTTTATTATATAAATCTTTTTTATTTTTATGGGGGAAGTGTTACGTATATGTAATTAAATTGCTTGTGTGTTAGTTTTAATTTTTTTAATTTTATTTTTGTTTCATTACATTTTATTGTAATGATTATTTTCACGGGATTTGATACTTTTTCAAAAAAAAATTCAGTCTTCTGTTGACTTGATTATTGCGCAAAAGTATGACTTAAGCACTATTTTTTAGCTTACATTGGTACATGGTTTTTGTAAACATCGAGTGAAAATGATTGGCTATTACCATGGTCATGTTCAGCCTACACGATAGCTCTAATTTGTAAACAACTTTTTTGATTGAATCTTATAGTAAGATTCGTTAAGTCTTTCACGGCGTACGTGTCTATCGGCTGTGCGCTTTTACTGCGTTGTTCCATCTGGGTGACCACGTGGGTCACCATGTGATCTAAAGTTGAGGGTTTAATACTCATTCTCAGAGTTTTTCAGTCAGACGTATCTTACACCTTGAGGGTACAAGGTGTTTCTATTGATGCTGCCAAATTGTTTTGAAGTTGATCTATTTTTTGGAATTTAATAATTTATTCTCTAGAAAACATCATAAGTGCTCTTTTTTACAAAATTCTGGGACAAAGACATACAGGGGAAATTTATTATGGAATTCTAAACTGGAACATTAAGAATTGTGATTCAACGAGGAATTGTTGCCTTCTGTACAGCGACCTCATTTGACGTCATCGCCTTCTATATTGGAACTTCACCGAGATTCGAACCTGGATTCAATTAAAACTGTTTAGTGATAGGACTTATATTTTTCAATTCTAGGATTAATTTTTGGATTATATTCACAAACCGTAAGTCCCCATGTTGTTATCTTGTTTTCTAGGGAAATAAATTATTTTGTTAACATTTACAAAGCTTGTTGGCTTCACTCTTTTCTTTTGTTATTTTTGTACAAGACTACACGTAACGATATATTCAACTTATATATATATATATATATATATATATATATATATATATATATATATATATATATATATATATATATATATATATATATATATGTTATATATATATATATATATATATATATATATAATAAGTTGAATATATTTTGATTATTGCTTTAATATAGTCCCATGCATATTTAGGTTATGCTATAGATATATAAGCATTTGGAATTTAAATTTTGAATGGTGAAAAAACATACCTTTGGTAATGTAGTCTGCAACACATATTGTCCTCTTGATATAGCAAACATCGCGCGAGCCAAGACTTATCGTTCAGGCAGGAGAAAGTACTTGGTAATCTTTAATCCACAACCGATACACATGTCACTTTCACCCTGCAAAACAATAGAAAGTGCTAATATAAGCAAATGCATTGCATACGTAAGTACGCGTAACTCAATACACAGACCAGATGAATTATTATTGCGTATATTTTTGAATCGTACTTGTCAGTACCACTTATTAAAAGAACAAAAGATGATTTATATTATTCAACTATGTGTAGTAATAAGAAGCGTTGCTAATCTCCACCCAGTCCACCATTGTCGTGTTCTTAACCCCCACTCCAAACCTTGCCATTGTTGTGCTATTAACCCCTACCTCGCCTAACTGTTGTTGTGATATTAACCCGCGCCCCACCTCACCGATATTGTGTTAATAGGAGATTAAAATATTGCAACCAAGTTTGACAATTATATTTGGCCTTGGAAAGTATTTGAAATCTGCATTAAAATAATAAAATTAATTTCCTTTGAAAACAGTAAACTTCATTTAGTTGTACTAAGATGGATAAATGTTCCGCTCTGACGTGAAAGAAAGAAAAGAAAGAACAATACATTTGTGTTCAAACTGCTTTTTTAAAAAGATCTGCTGAATGGTATCATAATGCTAAATTATTATTATTATTATTATTATTATTATTATTATTATTATTATTATTATACTCATCTTCAGCACTGTTTATCGTTGGTGTTTTCTATGTATTTATTATTTTAAATATTGTTTATATGTATTATATTCCATAATATGCTTGTGCACATATACATGTAATGGAAATATGATATTGAAATACTCCTGAGACTACCGCTCCAGTGGTCTAGTGGTTAAAGCGTCCGCCTCGGATGCGGGAGGTCGCGGGTTCGAACCCTGGACGAGTGATACGAAAGACTTAAAAAAATGGTACTAACAGCTGCCTCGCTTGGCGCTCAGCATTAGGAGGTTAGTGTTAGGACTGGTCGGCCTGGTGTCAGGATAATGTGACTGGGTGGGACATCATGCCACATGTCTGCGGGATGATGCCCCAGTGCTAGACATCACTATAAACTGTCACACTGCAGACATCGTAGCAATATGACTGAAATTGTTAAAGCTACGTTAAAAATCTAAATCACACACACACACACACACACACACACACACACACACACACACTCTAGAGACAGTTATATCAGCATGTTTCATTTTCTATTTCGCTTGACAAGATGAAAAATAACAGTATCTGAAACAAATAGTTCATATTAAATTCAATGAACAGAAAATATAAATACCCAGTCACGTTCGTTTTGCGAGACATAACAGCACTATTATCAAATTTCACAACTTCCGGCTATTAAAACTGATCGCGTCTATTTAGGCATAGTGGGATAACGAACCACAAGCAAGATTTACTTACCTAACAAATTCAGCTTGCAAAACTACGTACCTCAAAGGAAGTGCTCCAATAAGCATCTCCAATTTTACGCTTTGCAAAAGAACATTTTAACACACTTTTTTTCAGTTTAAAGTTACATCCAAGAGCTGTATTAGATTTACTTTAATATGTCATTAAAATTAAAAAAATATAGGGCGATGTGTTTGGAAATAATTTGTCGCTATTTACATACAGACGTGATATCAGAGTTGATCGGTGTAGGGATACTATCCAAAATTGGATAGTAAATCGCCATATGGAATCAGATCACAATTATTAGTTCCGGTAGTCCCAGTCTAATTTTAGAGCATTTTTTTCTGTCTCCTTTTGGTGGTGATACAAGAGTTAGATTTAGGCATTTTGGTATGGATTTAAAGGTAATTGTTTATTCTTTAGAATATGAGCTTATGGTGGGGTTGTCTGTTTGTATTTCGGCGACAGTGCACAGTATGTAATAAGGTCTTGGCGATGATCCGGAAGTGAAATATGTGTTCCTTTGCAGACTGCTTTGTTTACAGTCCAATCTCTCAAAGAAATAGCGGTGAACCTATGACAAGAACTTCGCCGTGAAGTCATCTTTGAAGGTATTTTAGATTAACATATGATTTGTATTGATTGTCACACAGTGGAAAGTTCAGTACTGAGAAACAAATGTAGAGAATATTAAAATTAATTGCGTACTGGGTCCAGACAGCAGAGTCGCTTATGAAGCGACTATGGCGCAGAGTGCACTAGTAAGTATTAGATTCAACGTTGTAAGTTTATTGTATATACATGTTCTAGTTACAAATGTAGCACACTGAAAAAAGAAAGACCCCCCAAATATCTCGGCTTCAATTCCCAGCTGTATTGTGTACATTAGCAGCAGAGAGGGTGGACCCTACAACTTTTTAGAGACCTTATTTTTTGAAATTAAGGGTTCCTACGAAGACTGAAAAAATTTTTTTGTCTTAATAATGAAAAATGGTGGACCCTACAACTTCTTAGAGACCTTATTTTTTGAAATTAAGGGTTCCTCCCTACAACTTTTTAGAGACCTTATTTTTGAAATTTAAGGGTTCCTACGAAGGCTGAAAAAAAAGTTTTTGCCTTAATAATGAAAACTTCTCTAATTGACCAGATTTTTTCTGATTTTTTTCACAATCTGGTCACATACGTTTGTCGTCCACCCTCTCTGCTGCTATAGATTAAACAGCCATTATAGATATTATCAATAATGAGTATTGGAGAATCACACTCAGCTAAATTAGCTTGAGAGCGACTAGATGCAATTAAAAAATATCTACCTGTTCGTGATTCTGTTAAGCAACAACTACAATCGCGTCAGGAATCTCAAGTTGAATTTGAAGAGGATACAAAAAAATTATTTAAACCTATCACCGAGACCACTAAAGGTATTCAACCTGTGTTAGAGAAAACCGCTGAAGCAACTGGAAAAATAGCAGAAAGAACTAAAAAAATAGCAAGAAGAACTAAGAAAACAAAAGAAATTTTACGTGAACTTCCAGCCGAAATAGCTGCTGCGATGCCAGTCCCGGAAATACTTGAAAGTATTGAACAAGTTCGTGGTGAAATAGGTGATATAAAGGATCGTTCACAAGAACTAGAAAAACTAGAAGAACAAATAAAAGAGAGAATTGATATAAGTGACAAATTTACTGAAAATGCTATTACTGTAATTAGAGAGATTAAAACTGCAGGAAAATTAGTTGAGACTGCTGTGAAAAGCTATAATGATCGAAAGTATTTTTTAAAACCTGAATATGTTGATAAACCTATAAGCCGTGAAAATTGGTACAAATGGATATTTCGCATATATTATGACGTTGATCAAGCTAGAAATGATGATGTAAAATATATAGAATATATTAATGCAATAGATAGTTATATTTCGTATATACAATTGTTGCCAGAAGAAAACAAACAAGTATTAAAATATAAATCACAAATAGAACTACAAAGACTACAAGAAGAGCAACGAGAACAAGAACGACAACAACGAGAACAAGAACGACAACAACGAGAACAAGAACGAGAAGAAAAAATGAAACAATTAAAAACACAACAACAAAAAAAAAACAACGAGAACAAGAAATACAACAACTACAACAAAAGATACAACAACAAATACAACAACAAAAACGATTACAACCAGTCCAAACAACAAGTAAGGAAGGAAGAAGAAGAATATTGGCCGTCAGACACTTCTCCTGGCGCAACTGGAAGTGGTCTAGGAAGTGGTTTTATTACCTGTCCCAATAATGTCCTTGCTGATGTCGATCGACTAGAAATCCTCATTG
>JAECUM010081424.1:0-15110 GCA_016617855.1 Megalonaias nervosa | reverse complement strand
GCTTCTAGCAGGTCATGGAAACCTGGAAATATTTTGGAATTTAAAAAATAAATTTCAAGGGCCTTGAAAAGTCATGGGATTTCTCGAAACCTTGCAAAGTTTTGGAAAAGTTGAGGAAATTCTGAAAATAGAGTTAAAAATACTTACTGCCAATTTATTAGAGCGCTGTACACCAGTTAATAAAACTTGTTTTTGAACATGATACAAATACGATCAATAAACAGTTTCATTTCATGTAACAAGAGAGTAAGTTCCTGTAGCAGTAGATCTCACATGATTTCTGTTTAGTTTGATTAAAAAATTTATATGGCCAACCAGTGCTTAAAGAGTTGTTACCACCTGGTGATCTGACAAAATGAAGCCAATTTCTCATGAAAAAGTATGTTATTTTGATATAACTTGCAAGGCAAGTACTACTTTACAAGATATTGTGGTCCTTTGTGAAATGGCTTTGGAAAAATTGTGGAAATGTTGAGATTTATTTGTGCAGGAACCTGGCAAGATCACCACTTAACCTCTTCATAATTCAGTGGAAGAAAATGAGATAGTGATAAAAAGAACAAATTATGATCATGATGGCAAGGATTGTGATGATCATGATTGCAAAAAATAATGTTTGTGGGAAAGAGATTGAAAAGTTGTCTTAGATGCTTTCCATCTTTTTTTTTTTTTTTCTAGATTCAGAAGGTGGTTATAGCACTCGGAGATTACATGGGAGCACAGTGCCATGCATGCATTGGTGGAACTAATGTCCGGGAGGACATACACAAGCTGCAGAGTGGTGTGCACATTGTTGTTGGCACACCAGGACGTGTGTATGATATGATCAACAGGCGGGCCCTGGGTAAGAGCTAAATCAATCTTTCATAATCTGTTTGGTTCTAGCAGGATGGAAAATGTGTTTTTGTGCTAGAAAGTATTTGAAAATATCCAAGTGTTGCATGTCTCGTGGACGAATATATGGTTATTTTGTGGATGCTTTTTCTGAGATGATTGTCATGTTAGAGTTGTACTACTATTTTTCAAGATTGATGCTAAAAGGCACATACACTTTACATAGCCCAAAATTTACATCATACTTTATGTATCAACATTTCAGGTGTTGGGGTTTGAAATCACTTTTGTGGTATTTTCTTTTTTAACCAGTACAGGAGGTAATTGCATAAAAATTACTATGGGCTGTTCTAATTAAATATTAATGGGACCAGGGAAAAGCACTTTTGAATTTGGGTAGCTACCCTAATGTTATTAAGGCCTTTCAGGATCCACTGATAAAATCTATTTAATGCTAGTAGATTAGGTTGGGCGGTGTGCATGCACAACCTTCTACAAAATTGTATATAAACACACAGTAAAGATTAAAACATTTAACAGGAAATGGAGATTTTTGCTACATTACATCTTAGAAAACATTCATATTCAATGTTTATTTTGCACAAGTTTTATGTATACAATATATACTGGTATGATTACTATGTTTTATTAATCTGAGATTTGTTTTCTTCACACATTTTTGAATGACATAAAGAAATTCATAATGAAAATCAGGTGTATCACTGTGATCTGTACTCAGTTATTCAACATACAGATATACAGACCTGCCAACCCTTACGATTTTGCAGCAGGTCTTACGAAAATGACCCTTACAATACAGACTTGCAGATTAAAAGTAAAATCTGTGGAAAAATGATTGCTGCTTAAAAATCGGGATAATTGGTTCATCCGTGATTGATTTGGATCCGTATTTCATCTTAGAATTAGTGGAATTAGTCAGTGAACCAGACTAACTTTACAGCAGTACCTCAGACGCTTTAAACTGTACATGCTTTTTCATGCAAAGCATCTGCATGATCAAACTGTTGATTATAAAAAAAATTGTTAATGTGACATCCAGCAAGTGATGCATGTTGAAGACGAAATGGAAATAAGCCCTCTTAAAAAGTGTTAATAATCAGCACCGAAGAATAAAAAGGAATATTCAGATTTTTGTGAATAAAAGCAGGAAGGAACACAATTATGTTTATCAGACATCATGTGTCAATTTGAGTATGTCTTGTCGTCATGTGAAATGGGGAAAAAAAATCCAAATAATTCTGTCAGGTTGAGAGATAGCAATAATCCATTGAGCTGCATAGGGTTTGGAATGGAAGTTTGTGCAACTGTAGCAGTGGTAAATAAGGTCTAAGTGTGCTTCACAAACTTTTCAGTTGAATATAATATTTACCGTCATGGCATGTTTCAAATACTGAACTTTTAAATACGTTTTCCAGCTTTACAGTAGAAAACTGGTCAGGCTTGCGGAAAAAATTAGCTGCCTTACTGAGACGGTCTCGTCTGGGTTGGCAGAACCGGGTATATTTTTAAATTATTGGATTTTTAAAAAATCTAAACAAAAAATGTCTCGTTATGCTTTAATTGCACTGAGTTAGCAATCTGTGATTCTAAATTAATGTTCATCTTCGCTAGCCGAGGTTCCTGTATGATAACCCTATCTACACCTTGGTGGATAAAGCAGATATTTTAGTGCTTTGTCTTGGCAATGTCTGTTTGATTTCATGACTTGTCTTCCTTAGTATTAATTCCAACTAACCAATAGCATGTAACAGTCATGCATTGTACATGGCCAGAAATGGTGGAGGCGATTGACCTAGATAGGATATTTTGTAATTTTAACATTGAAAATATGACTGTGTACCAGGGGAAAGCCATTACAGGTGTATTTGAGTGAAAGGTATTTGTACAAACATGGAACAGCAGGGAAAATTTGCATATTTATTAGTCCATTCAAGTTGTGTGCTCACCTTGTCTCGACCATGTAGGAACAGTGTTCAGATTTGAACAACTTGATTTTGATTGGATGCCTTTAATAACATTTAAGGATATCTGAAATGCTATTAGCATGGACAGTCACTCCTTTGCCTTAAATGCTATTCTATGACCACTCTAAAATTCTGTTTGTAGGAGATGAGAAAATGTGAGAGACAAGGTCACCATATAATTAACTGCATCATCTGCAACATTTCTATTAATTTATGCACATTTCTGTACACCTTATAGCTGCAAAGGGGTCTACACAATACTTCAAAAACAGCATTGTATTTAATATCTTCTATTTTAAAATATTCTTCCAAAATGATTTTTATATCATTGTTCAAATATTGTGTTTCAGTCTTAAACAGGATAAAGACTGTTCAGATATTGTGTTCCAATCTTTAACAGAATAAAGACAACAAATTGTCCAAACATCACTTAAAAAATTCTAGATTTGTTAAAATAATGCATGACCATGTGTAATCTTAGACTCCGTAAAGCTAACCAAAAGCTTTTTAGTCGGTATTTTGTTCATGGCAACTCCATCTGAAATGAAGCTAACACGCGCAGTGTTAATACAATCCTTGTATCTACATACGCCTTTGTCATCTTACCGATCACAAATGCAAGGGCATGTACCTAGATCATTGCAACAGGCTATTGACAGCAACTGATTTTAAAAACCGAGTTCTCTGGATAACTGACATGATGGAACTTAAGTTACATGTATGACCCCTAACATGCCCAACAATGGCAAGTGCTCACTTTGACCTTAATATATACAGTGATGGCAAAGCTCAACTGAAATTCCATAAAAGTTATATAAATGGCAAGTGTTCAACTCTAAACATGTACTGGTAATTAAACTGCTAAAGCAAAGTGAACAAAAGTAACAGTATAGAACCAGGATGTCTTCTTTTCTTTCAACATTTTACATCTTGACAGTTTTAAGGGATTCATTGTTTCAAAATTCAGTGGAAGATGATTTTAAAACGCGCAAATTTTGCAATAAATCCTTATCAGACATCTTAATGCTTTGAGCTCATAGAGGTAGATACCTGTAAATAAAATAAAAAAACTGATAAGCGCTATTAAAAATTGGAACTAGATGAGACAACTCCTAAGATACACATTTAAATGACAGTGGCTACGAATGTTGTAACTATGTTTCATGTTGTGATTAAGAGAATCTATGTTGGGGTTTGCACCAAAACAAGGAAATCGAGGAAGTCCCATTCAGGAATTACAGAGCCTCATTGGGAGACCAAAAATGTAACCCTGTGACTGGGATTTCCTAGTCATGGTACAAACACAGTGTTTTCCAATTAAATTAAAATAACCCTGCACTTTTGCAATATTGTTAACAGTATTATTCATCAGGTATTATTGCTTCTCTATATAAAGGTCATCAGGTGTTGTACTTTTTTTTATGAAAATCTGAATAATTATCTAAATAGAATGTAGCTATATATGCCATTCTTTGAAAAGGGAAAAATGTTATAATTCTTAGGTGTTGGAAGTATTGCACAAAGAAGGTCTCAAGCCAGATACTATTGTTGTTCAAAATACACTACTGCGCATTTATATGATTATTTTAATGAGGGCAGTGGGATGATCTTTGATGCTTAGTAAACAAGTTCAGCGCATGAGAAAATAGAAACATAAAACCATTTGATATTATTGCTGTATTATCACATTTAATTGATGAGTGTCATATTAAAATAACAGTAAGTAATTCATATTGTTTATACGGATAAGTTTTAACTTTTTATACAGGCAAGTTTTAACTTGAATCAGTTCTTATTTGGAAAAGATTCTTTGCTCGGCAATGGTACAGTACACTACAATACTGGATATAGACTACCAAGCAGTTCTGAGTGGGTAGTGACGAGTCAGATTTCTAATTATGATGTTCTTGGAAATTAATATTTTCTTTTGTGGAAAAGATCGCAGGTTTTGCTAATACTAGTGCTATGAATGATGCGCTACATGGAAATCCTCTTGTGGAATAATGTTTGGACTAATAAATGAACCACCCTGAATGGTAGGTGCAGGAATTTTCATTTGTTTATTATTTTTTATTCAACGTGCGCTCTGTTCCACACAGCATCATGAATTTTATCCTATCTGTGGCTCGGTAAATTTTCAGGTCTGCATCATTAAATGTAGCTAACAGTAAGACATTTCGCACAAAGTATTTAAAACTAATTAGTAGGGGTGAAATGATTCATCGATATATCGATGCATCAATACTTTTGCTGAAATGATACACATATTGGTACAAGAGATGGAGAATCGATACAAAATGATACTTGCCTTATGCATCTTAATTGTTATTTTAGTCTTCAGCAGTCATGAATAATTATTATTAGTTGCCTTGCTATTCTGTAAAATGATAATCCATCTGAAACAGCATTTGCAGTCACAGGCACTCATGTTTATTAGTAAAAACCAAAAAGACTATTTGAGAAGGCCCATTCGCTGTCTACAAGTTAACACAAAGTGGCATGGTTCGTAATCTGGCCCCCCCCCCCCCATTCCATGCTAATTGTCTTAACCCAGAAGTATGTTCAGCATATACTATGCATTCCAAACGTGTTCCACCTGTATAATGAAGTACTCTACTCATCATTTAATAACCACTTTCATGCAGAGTTTTTACTTTGAATTGTATCTTGACACCTTTGGTCAATTTCAAAGCTACACTACTGGTGTGTTGGACAGTGAAATATGTTACATTGAATTCTCATTTGTGGTTATTGCTTGTTCCACTCAGGTTAAACAATGGCCACCAATCAGAAATTAATGTAGCTTATTTTCTGTGCGACAAATAGGAAGTATTGGCAGAGCAAAAGAGTCTGTGTGGGAATGTCATTAGATATGTCAAGTACTTATGAAGAGATGCTGTCAGGTTATGCCATTGCATGAATTGTGCAAAATTTGCATGCTTGGAGAACAGTGAAATGCAAGAACTCCTGCAAGTTCGTTTGGAAGTCCCACATATGAAAATTTGCTTCGTGAAGTGTACAGTTTTTATTTAACCATTCTTTCTGTGACATCTTTTTCGTATAGCAACTGTTCCACATTTGGGTTCTTCAAGCACGACATGAATGGTTGTGAAAGTAAATTTTATTAGCACAACATGCCCAGGAATAAGCATTATTTGCATAGTTTGAAACCATTCATGAAGAAAGTTTCACAAATGCATGTTTAAAATACGGGCTACCTAATAAACCCAAGATGTCTGCTTCCTGGCTTGGTTCATTAGAGTTTAATTTAGCAGATACTTGCTGATGATAGTAATGATGACAACAATTTTTAAAGTTGTGATGTATATTAGATTATTGGAGCTGGGAAAGCGTTAATGGAGATAGCAATGAGTGATTTTGAGCCTGAAATGGTGTTAAATACGAGTTGGATGGACAAAAAAATAGACCGCATGACCCTTTCAGTGGTATTTAGAAATGTACAAAGGGCAGAATACTGAGCCTAATTATGATACAGAAAATTTAAAAGTATAATGCAATTTTCATTATTTTTTTTAATTATCTTGTGGGTCATATGCTACAAAACCATATGTATCCATATCAGGGTTAAGATAAATTAAATGAAATAAGTGTAAAACAATGAAATTAAGAAGTCAAGATATTTATTTTAATACTTCTGTCTGCACAAGCATTTATGGAGTAAATACCCTTATACAGCATTATGGAACAGATAAGAAATTTGGCATAGTAGTCAATAAACTACTGATTTAACAAAAGAAGTTTATGTTGGTGAAATTCCTATTTTGGAGCAGATGTGTCCAATAGATAATATCTCTGAGCTCTGGAAAATTGTACATAACAGTCAGAAAGATCAGTTTCCCAACATATTCAAGCTGAGAAAGCTAGCTATGTATATGCCCCTTCAGAAAGAAGCACAGAACAATATTGATACAAAGAGAAGGAGCCGAGTATGCTCAGAAATAATTAACAGATTAATGCTTGTACAGCTAGAGGTGACATCTGTCAAAGATGTTGATTTCAGTAGAGTTCTACGAAAGTGAAGCAGGAAGAAAGAGAGACATATATGGAAGTTTACTTGAATATTGACCTATGACTGTTACATCCTCCCCTTTTTTCTCTGATAAAGAGGGAGGTCTCCCTTAAAGTAAAAGGTAACATCCTGTCATCATCATCTCCTTAGATTGTATATGTGGAACAACCAGTGAATGAAGATGCTGATGGAATAAATGAAATTAGCATAGAATGAGCTATGGGGCAGATTTCAAACTGCTCAAGTTTATCACCTTGTGTAAGTAATAGGGCTGGGTGTGGTTCAGAGTTCTCCTTCTTCACTAACAAATACAGATACCTGTGGCTGCAGTAGTCTTTTGCATCTGCAGAAAGTAGATGTGATAGATTTTGTTGGTATTCAACCTTATTCCCATGCCTGAATTTGTCTAGATGAGATTTTCTTTGCACGAGGAAGTTGCATTATTTCTTCTGTTTTGAAGATAACATCGTAAAGTCTTCCACATGTAACTGAGACATGAAATTGGTAATAAGATGTTTTCAAATTATTCATGTTGTACAAACAAAGGGAGTTGAACAGAGCCACTATTAAATGGTCTAAATCGTTGGATAAAACTCACTGCAACCAGTAGGTAGTCTGTTTGAAAGTATTTTTGTTATCTTCTCATCAATGAGAATTGCATATAAATATATGATAACTATATGTCTGCATACTGGAAATAGGACCGGAATGTCAATATACGTGAAAGAGGACCACCTACCTTTCAAAGATGGAGAGACCATCAAGTTCATATGTATATCGATATGTATCGTATCGCAGGCTGCATATTGTGAATCGTATCAATGCACGGCACAGGTGTATCATTTCAGCCCGTACTAATTGGGTACTTTTCGCTACATTTAATGATGCTGACCTGAAAATTTACCAAGTTAGGCCTACATAAAGGATAAAATCACCATGCAGTGTGGAACGAACTATAGTTGCTAGCATAATACTTAATAACTGAGCTCGACTTCATGTGCTTGTGTGTCTGTCTCTCTAATGTTTTATATGGTGTGTTCTCCAAGTTGGAGAGACCTTAAGTTGCTATATGGATTTTTTGCGTTATATTTGCTGCTGTTTGATTCTAGAACAACTGTCAGGCACACCAGAAGACAACAAGGGTTTCTTTTTAAAGTAGTTCCTTGTGCATGGACACCACGACTGAAACTGTCCGAGACAATTAGACGAGATGCGAAAACTAATGCTTGCAAAACGGCTAGATTTCTATGTTACATGGGTGAGAAACCTAAATGTGTCCCCACATTTCAGCAGAATTGAGATGCTAAAATATATGTAAAATAACCCACTCTTGTAATTATCTACATGTTACACATCAATATACAAGCTGCATGGCTTTTAAAACCACCTGTTTTTGAAGGAAACTGTCAACACCTTTGTATTATAAAATGAATCCCTTCACCAGTTGGATTGGTACATCAATCAGAGTAATACCATACAGACTTCTGTTGTTGCATACCCGCAACAGCTTTTATTGTAGTATTTTTAACAGGAAGCCCTGTAGAAGGAGCTTTATGACAATATTTTGTCCAGTTTATTAACATCACCTAAATAAAACAACCACTGTTTGACTTCCAGGATTCCTCCATTCTGTTTAAAGTACTGCACTCTATTTGGTGGAAATTTTTAAGAGCACCACTTGCATCGTTGATGGCAGTTTCTGATTTGTCAACATCAGTATTAGTTGCTGTTTGTACTAAAGGCACCAATTGGTCCACCACAGTGTTGCTGGATACAACAGTACTGGCACTTGGATTTTGGTCTGGGAAAAGCAATAAAATGTCAACTAGGCTATGATGGAAGGAGCAGCTATATTTTGACTTTTAAAACCAAGTCTTTCAAGCAGATATATACTCAGTTGACATAAGAATCTTCCAAGAATCTGAGATAAAACCATTTCTTCTATTTCAGTGCTGAGTACTGAAACAATTTCTGATAACTGAATATTAAGATTTTCAAGATGATCACCATAGCCTATAATGCACAGGTGTGTTTGGGTGTATTATGGCACAGATTATTTAGTGTTTAAACACCATGGCATTGTGTGCCTTGCCAATATTGGCATTGATTGGAAAAGGGAGCGGGGAGGGGTAAAAGGAACTTATCTCAAGTGTGCTGTATATATATATATATATATATATGCACACACACACACCAGAGATATAACAGCTTAGTGTGAAGACAACCTGTGATTAATTATCTTAATTGCAATTATGTACTTTCTGGCCCCCTTGAGAATCAACTTGTTGATCTTGAGCAACTGCAAGGGATTTCCCATTATCAAATTTGTGCCATTAAAAAAGGGACAAAATTACACTTCAGTTTCTGACAGCATTATCTAGTGTTATCTAAATTAAAAGAAATTGTACAATTTTGTAAAATTGATCAAAATTTCATGCAGCCATTCCTATCTTTACATTAAAGGAAAAAAAAACCCAAAAGATTGAAACTATCTTTTCTCATCATCATTGCTGGTCTAATAAAGGCTGTTCCATTTAAACATACATGGTGCCCAGGGAAGGTACTTCGATTTCAGTTAGTTCATATTAAAATAAGAAAATTCTTCATTGCATCTATGGGGTGAGTACTCCACATTAAAAGTGTCTTCTCTTCCTTCTTATGCGACTTACATGACCATGATCACGCCTGCTTAATATACAAGTTGAATGCACTAAATGGATGACTGCCCTCTCATTGGCCAGTTGAAAATGATGTACTGCACCTGCTTATAACTTATTTCCTTGATCCTTTTTGTTTTCAAAATTGGTGAGGGTGTACAAACAAATTGGAAGGTGTGCATATGCTACAGGTTGTTTGTTGATGGCTAAGCCAAAAACATTTTATTGTAGCTGTAATAAAATTTGTGTCATTAGGTGTGTATGTACTACTTGGTCTTATTCCTCCTTCCCCTGTGCACACATATGCAAACTTCAAACCCCATCCCCCTTCCGCGTGTACATACTAAATGGATGGTCCCAAACAAAACATTTTTTTTTTAATTTAAAGCCAAAATAATATTCACACTGAAACTTAACTCATGAGGATGCAAAAAAGGCCTCTAGTGCATTCATTACGTTAATTATTTGAGTGAATCGATATGATACATAAAGCAGCAATTATGTTATATGGTATGTATATTTTGGAGATGATGAACATACCAAAACATTGGTTTACTGTCCAAATGTTAAGCAACCTGAAATGCACATTGACAAAATCTAAAAATGTGAAGTCAGCTTGCTACTATGGTATCATTGTGTTTAAATTTTGTGAAGAAAATGAGATGGCAGGATAGTAAGCAGAAAGTAATAAGCATCTGCCTTTATACAAGCCAAAACTGACATGTTGTTTCTAAATATTTGTTTGGTTATTACCACCACCAATCAAAGCATGAACTGTTACCTTAAATTACCATTTAAGAATCTGAACCATCAATGGAAAAAGCCCCGACACATTTGACTACTTAAACTTACTTTTTAACTCTAACCCCTGTGGATTTTGTCATTTTTGCCAGAAATGGGAGTAGGAAATGCATTTTGGGGGCTACATGAGAATATATCTAAATATATCTGCTTCAAAGAGATTGAGCCTGATGCCTAGTTGTGTTAGAAATTTAGATTTTCGTCGGCTATATTGCTTGTGCATATGCAGCAGAGTAAAAGTTGGAGGTTTTCCATTTGCTTATTGGACCCTTTATTTTCATGTCCAGGACACTTTTTACTTTAATCCCCAAACTTATCTTACTTTTTGCAAAGTTTCACCAGTCTGTGCAGTTCAGACCTGTCCGTCTTAGATCTAAGGCCAAAAAGTCGAAAGTCTGAACACAAAATCCAAGAATGGTCAGATTTTTGGTGTAAAAAATAAGGTCTAAAAAACGTTTTTCCCTCTTTATTTTGCAATGCGAGTGGAAAGTCCAGATTGTTTGGTATCATTGTAGAGCTACATCTGTCTGCTGTTCTGTAATACCACCCACTTTGGTGCATCTTAAATGACCATGACGATACAGAGCTTTGAAGTAGGGTACTACCTCCTGACATAAATTTTGTGCCACAAATTAATGAGTTAATTAGATATACATAACGTCATTTCAGCTTAGAAATAACTGAAAGACTCACCAACTGATTGGTTTCAAAATAATTTTCTTAAATTTGTTCCTAAACTTTAACTTCCTATCGATGTATGGCCATTTATTACATTAGTTCCAAGATTTCTTCTAAACTGTCACTGTAATTAAATATAAATAATGAAACTGAATCCATGAAAATAGTTAATTTAAAGTGTCACATAAGAGATTTCAAAAACAAATATACAATGGTATTGCCAAGGCTGTTATGCTTTGCACTGCTTTCATTCCAACTTCAAGCATCTTCAGTTACCATATATATTTGGACACAGTAAAATAATAATTTTTTTTCCTGTCCCAGAACTTATGGTGAAAGGTTGTTTCACCTAGGTCATGTGTCCCAAGGAAATCTTATTCTGAAGTATCATCTGCACCCGTAATGCCAATATTTAAATATTGGCATATCTTCAAGGAGCTGAACTTCCGTGACCTCGTATGCAAAATTTGCGCGCCTATTTGGTTACTTTCGTGATGTGAGGTCATAGTAGCCACTCCAGCATCCCGACTGGCAGTTGCCAGAGTAAAAGACAATGCAGTTTTGTGTTGCATACGGGTGTAATAGCACATTAAGAAAAGGCTGTGGACAACATTTTTTTTTTTCTTTTCCAAAGATAAAGAAAGTAAGGATACATTATTGCAAGCGAGTCGATTTCAAAGCAACACCATACAGCACTCTGTGCTCATTACATATCTAAAAGGAATGTTACGAGAGGGATCGTGAAAAAATGTCAGCTCTAGGGTATGCAAATGCTCTGCCTAGACTAAATGTTGGTGCTGTTCCAGACATACCGTTGGATATTTTAAATCCAGGGGGAAAAGTGTAAAAACTTGTGAGTTACGAAAATAGGCAGACGGCTGGGTAAGTGATCACAAAATGCAACAATCAATTCACAGATCTTTTATCTACACCAGCAGTGCTTAAAAAAAAATCTGATAGCCCGACACCCAGGTCCCCTCTAATTTTAGTTCGGGCACATCCTGTATTCAAAGTGAGGTGCCCGTCGGGCTTGTCGAAAAACAGCCAATTGTTTGCTTGATCAAACCTTGCTCGCGCTGATGAAATGAGTAAATGTATTTTCAAGATGTTGACATACATGCCTTAACACGGCACAGTCTAAATCAAATCACCACTGTCCTGACAATAGAAATTGGGGGAGGCGATGCACCATATCTCCCTGTGATACGCCTTATTATCCCCCAGGAGAAGCCCCTGTTTTCATATTCTGGTCAGCTGTGGCTAAACTGCAAAACAGTTTTGACTTAAGTACACAAGCAATAAAGCCAGTGTGACTGATTAACAGTTAATCCTTATCCTTGCATTTATCTTGTGAAAAGGACTGCCCGTTGGACACACTTCAAAGAAACCATGTTCGACAGTGTGTGTATGTAACCACCAGAAATTGATTGGCAATAAACAATGCCCTATTTTGTTGCAACTTACGATGCCTAGGACTTCATTTTAACAGTTCAAATCTGCAGTCACAAGTTACCGTACATGTGGCAACCGTTTTTCCCACGTTTTGTCCCACCTTATTTCCTTTGGTTTAATTCTTAAGGCATGTAACACTGTTTACTGAATAAAATATTTATTCTGAATTAGTTCTCTGGGGGCACATACACTGCATGGTACATTTTGTTTTATTCCTTCTCCAAATTTAACCATGGTAATTAAACTTTACATATACAGTAGAGGAATGTTGGGTGTTAACAGGCCAAGTTTCTTTGGCGGAAATGGAGATGCGATTTTGTTTGCAGAGAAAATTACACAGCATTCACAGTGATCGTTCATGGGATTTAAGCTAATTGGTGACAATTTTATTTTTTAATTTTTTTTTTACTATAGTACTGTTGTTGTGGTTGAAACAAATCTGAAATTTATGTGAATAATATTTAATCTCAACATTCTATTTACTGAAGAAAAAAAATGTCGTGTGATATTAATTCTTTCATCCAGTGCCGGATTTAGACATAGTGAGGCCCTAAGCTACGGAAGCTTTAGAGGTCCTATTTGGTATAAAATAAATTTGAGAGGCCCCTTGAGACTGTGAGGCCCTAAGTTGTAGCTTGTTTAGCTTATACCTAAATCTGGCACTGATTTTGTCACTACAGTATTCACAAGTGATAAAAAAGAATATGGCATCCGTGGATTGCATACGTCATATCTATTTATATACGGTTTGGTTTCTTTTTCTGAGGAATGAAAATTGACAGACACAAGGCAGTAATCGGGAGTTTGTTGCGAAAAATCGGGAGATATTATGTGATCGGGAGGTAGGTGTGAATATACCCCAAACATCGGGAGGTTTTCGCCCATTTTGAGAGTTGTCAGGTATGAACTGTCTGGGGTCGTGGCATTTCAGTCAGGGCTTGTGAGTTTATTTAAGTCATCAGCCAGGGGCCTGTGCCTAAAAAAAATTTCTTGAGCACTGACCAGTACAGTACATAAACTATTAGTCCAGACAAACATGCACACACACACACACACACATTTGTCTATACGCTAACTGTTGCAATGTAGAATACACTGTAATTGAATCGTAACAAGGAAGTTTTTTAATGTTTACATTTATTACTTATGATTTCTGTTTTGCAGATTTATTTGGGGAGGGAGGCTTGTTGTGAAAAACTAATGCTTAACTTAGTACCGATGAAAACCGTTCTCAATGCCGTTTGCACCTCCCTGGTAATGGATATTGTTTCACATACATGTCCGTCCCCGTTCTAGTCTCTTCGCCCAGAATTCAGTATTATCTCTCAGTGTTTCAGTGTTGGATGTATATTTTCAAGATATTACTCCTTAGGTGGTGTGTGTGTGTGTGTGTTGGGGGTAGGTAATGAATATGTCATTCACATATAATATGATTGAACCTCATCTTCTTAAATGAATTTATTGCAGTGTGGTAAAGTTTTAATTTTTACGTTGGGCACCATCACTTAATCTTTATCACATTTTTTCACAGCACACAATGTATAAATATTTATTTTAAAATTACATTGCTTTTTTAAATTCCAAAATATGAAATATGAGCACCTTACTGTCAGGTCTTAAACACATTGTTAACACACAATTCAACAGATATAGTTATGAGCATATCTCGGAAGCAGATTCAACTTTTGAATGTGCAACCCAAAATCTGGTCTCCTCTTTTCTGTCGCCCTCGCCATGTTTCTGTTTGTATTCGAGGACTGTCTAGTATTGCATCACAGGACCACGTGATCTGTCGCCTAATCAAAACTCCACAATTTATGGAATCATGGTATCTTCCACGCAATATAATCACTACCCGCCAGTGATATTTAATTTATAAACAGTTGAATTAAAATTTGTAGAGAATTACATACATAAAAGGAAAAGTTTCATTTCTGGTCTCCTTTAAGACACGAAATAAATTTGTATTGCATTTATGTTCCCACCCCCCATCCCCCACTGCACGTTGCAACAAAATAGATAAAATGCTTATTTGATAATAAAAAGGAAGAAACTAACCTTGCATTGTTTTCATTTATTCCTTTTTTTTCAACATGAACATCAAGAAGCAAATTGTGTTTGGTTGTGCTCAAAGGTTTGAATATGTTATCCGACTGAAAACTGGATCCAAGAAATCGCAAACAAGAGGGAATAATCAACCGATATCTTGAAGACAACTGTCATTCACGCATGACACTGTGTTGGGTGCAAAATAATCAAGATTTAATTATATCCAGGTCTACTGTACAACTGTATCTCGCAAAATAAAAATCATTTTTTAAAAACACATTCACTTGAGTGAGTGCAAGTGACAATCTATTCGCCAGCACAGGTTGCAAAAGTATCATTACTATTTACCTGCAGACATCAATGCTCCTTTGTATTCACAATTACTACAGATGCCAAGCACATAGAAGCCCCGGGTGGTGAATAAACACAACTGGCAGTGAGAAGTAAACTCCTTCTTTGAACTTACCAACAGGACATCAAAGACAAAGGTTATTTTTATTACAAAGCAAGCCTACCTCAGAAGCCGACTTAGGTTACTTTTTTTTTTTTAAGGCTATCAATACAATGGTTATTTTAAGCCGACTATGGATTCTTTTTAAGTGTGCTGATTGGTTTTTTTGTTTT
>JAECUM010081414.1:0-23089 GCA_016617855.1 Megalonaias nervosa | reverse complement strand
AGCGGATTATCGTTTTCGTCAGGTTGTTTATCAAGAGGATTATAAGGTCCAGTATATTTATGGCCTGGCAATGTCCAACCGCCTTTTGGTTTCGGCAATTTGCCAATTATTTTATGTATATCTATACCTGTTCCAATTATTTATCTGTTGTTGCATTTCTGACGGTATGTGACAATTTTATTTTGCTCGAGGCATAAATCTCTATCACAATCGCACTTGCATGTCATTATTTATTTTATAACTGACAATTTTTTCAGATTTATAATAATATTGTTTCAGTAGTCAACTAAAATAATTTCTGGATAACCGGCTCCGGACAACTTTGTTGCTGGCAAAAACATACTTTTTCTTTTTCCACAGATTGCACAAATACTTTTCAGCATTATTCTATTATCTTTTGTTTTTTCTGTTTTTTCATCTTTATTTCCTGTTTTAGTTTTTCACTTAAGACAATATGTTGACATTATATATCAGTGAGTTTAGATAAAATTAATTGCAATCTCATCATTAGCGTGAGAAGGTTGTTTGTCAAATTGCAAAATAAACTTTAAAAAATCTGGATTTTCGGTCATCTGTTTAATGAACGTTACGCAATAGTATCCACAAGCAGAAGTTCCAACTGGTTGAATTTGCTTAGACGAATAATTTATTATTTTCGCAAGAGACTTCGTCTCTGGAGATTTTGTCTCTTGAATTCTACTGATATATTTTTTTTAATGCGTCACTTGGTGGAATTCTGAACGAGTCAAAATAATTGTTATCAAAAACAGCTACCCAATGTGTACCAGATCCGTCATTAAAATCTTGTATATTTATAACACACGAACCTGGAGATGCTAGCGTCGGCGATGGAATCGCCGTAAGTTCCTCTTTAGAATAAACTCCACTGAAATATTTTACTTTTTTTAGTTTGTCAAGTATATCAAAATTACTTAACGCGGCCGACTTCATCTCTTTGTTCCTGGCAACATTAGTCCTCGTCCTACTCCTAAGAGATTTGGCAATAGACTTCCCGCTAATCCTGTTAGTAATGGAGCTATTGGAATAAATCCACCTTTTCTCCTCGGTCGTGTCTTTTTTTTCGTCGTTGTCTTCTTTTTGCTGTTTTTCGTTTAGGCATTATATTTATCTTTAGACAAAAATTTTCTTTATTCCATGACCTTCAACTGCCTTTTTCGTTGCTCCAGATACTGCTCCAGACGCTGCTGCTAATCCTAATGTACCTAACACTGGCAAAATTTTAGGTATTAACGTTCTGGCCATTACAGATAGTGCCGGACCGAAGAAACCACCTTGTTTTGACATTGCAGTTATTTGTGCAGCACTTAAATTTAAAACAAAAGGTTTTTTTGCGATCGTATTTATTTACTTGTTTTTTGGTTAACATTAATTTTGTTAAAGTACCTAAAACACCTGCGGCAACACCTTTGGTGTTGGGGTTGACCTTTAATGAAACCTGCCTCTTCTTTGCAACAGCAGCTGCTAATTTTTTAACTTGACCATCTGTCAAATATATTTCTTTTACAATATATTTTGTCATCTTATATTAAAGTTACAGATTAAACTTGTACCGACATTTTACCTCCAACAAAATCAATCGTAATAGTTCTGTCGCTGATCACTAACGCATATACATATAACTGCGCTGCTGGAACTGCTCCGAGCGTCCATGTAATTTCAATATCAGCAGTTGAAATTACATCTCTTTCATTTTATTTACTAACATCAAAATAAAATATCGGATAAAGTGTACGAAATTCCTCTACTGATATCTGAGATCCATCTCCAACGTCTTGATATTTTTGCAATGCGTCGAGCAGGTACATGTAAGGTCGAGTAATATTTTTATTAGCGCCATCTGCAAAATTACATTCTATCGCTCGCTCTGGATATTGCTTTGAATTTATTCTAGCATGTATTCGTCTAACATCAGAATTCGCAAATATCGCATTATTTTGTTGTTGGTTATTACGTCGCGCTTGTTGCTGAAATACAACAAATATTTGCCGTGGCTTTTGTTCAGTCGACGTCGTTGTGACTCGCCACGTGTAGTCGGTGGTATTTGGAACTCCTGTTTGATATATTTTATGTTGCTAAAAATGAATCTTTTTGTGCGGTTTTTAAGAATATCATCTAATTCGAGGGATTTTGAAATTGTCGGTGCTATTTGTGGCATCCACAGCGCAAGTTTGTTTATGATAAACTGTACATCATTCCCACCTGACCTAAATAAACAATCATTTTGTTCTGATCGATTTAAAATAAGTGTATGTTTAACTCCACGAAATACTTTATTGTAATCGCGACAAAAGCCAAATATTGTACTTAACGGCAGCATCATTGTAATTTGACGAGATACTGCTGCAAGTGCCCTTCTCTTAGAATAACCTTCATTGTAACGTACACTTTTAAAACCTGCTATATTATTGTTAACTAAATTTAACATTGCATTTCCATCATCAGCTACTCCTGGTGTCGTTATACCAAGATTATTACAAGCAGTAGTAAGCAAAACTCTTGTAGCGTTTACACCAGCGTCTGCAGCTGGTGCGGCTATACCTAGCGCAGGAGCATAAACAATAAGAAAATTTCTCACATTTGCAGCACTTCCATCAGCATTAACTCCAGCTGCAACTGCTACCCTTGGAATAAATTCTCTAGATGCCGCATTTCCAACTCCGGTATCTTTAAACCACATCATATTAGTTGCAGTTGATTTGGAGTAATCATCGGAAAACGACATAGTATTTAAGATTGTACCTGCAACTTGTAAGTGACTTGAAATATCTTCGACAGTTTGATTGGCCAGCTGATATCGAGCACTTTTAAATAAACACCAACCATCATTTATAAGAGTTACTTCTGAACCAGCATCAATTGCGACAGGTGGAACAGCTACTGTCATAATCTGACCACGAACTTCTAACATTGCTTTATGAGGCAGTAGACATACGTCATCGTCTCGAGTATTAAATGTTCTTTCGGCAGCCTTATTAGGTTCGTTAGAATTTTCATCGAGATATTCAATATATTCAAATTCTGTTACTGTGTCGTCTGTGTCATAAGTTTCTGCTAAATCGAGATAATTTTTAACAGACGTTTTTTTATTTATTATGTTATACAAAATTTTGTCAATCTATTGTGGCGCTGTTGCTTTAGATATTAATTTTTATATAATTTGTTCTCCTCGCGGTGATAAAAGTATTTTTGTTGTTATTATCATTGCGCGTTGAATTTCTTTTGTTGGTGCGATTTCTGAAATAGCTTGTTTTATTGTCGGTCTTTTTATTTTATCAGCTATTTTTTGCCCAACAGCAGTTCCAGCAGCAGATGCAGCTCCAGTTGTAAAAGCTTTTGATGCGTCAAGTGCAATTGGTGCAACTTTATGAGCTATTCCTGGAACATTTTCTATAATTTTAGCAAATATATTTCCCAAATATCATCCTACTATTTTTCTTCGATAAACTTTTTTTCTGTTTCATTATATCTGAGGTTGTATAATTTTATTCCCAAATCTTTTAGAAAATATGTTTACTATTGTTCGCGTAAGTGTAAATAATAAGTAACAATTTCATTGTTAAAATACAGTTGTCGTCCAGACTGATCTGTCAATTGCATATTTACTTCTGTTATTTGATTTTCAACATTTAACGGAACATAAATAACCTGACGTGGATTAATTTGCATAAGAGAACCTGGTGGGACGTCTGGTGAAAAATTGTATATTGTTTGTCCTTTACTGCCTTTAGCTGAATAAGAACCAGATGCAATAGAGCAATTTATTAATATTGCGTTTACATCAGTTATATTCACTGGCAGTTGGCCATCATATGTTAAGGGATTATCACGATCAAGAGCAGGATATACATAATTATAAAACCCTATTAGTGGTGCGATACTTGTTTGCGATACAAGACTAATTGTTATATCTTTTAATGTTATTCTAGCGCGTAACGTATTATAATTTGGTGTAAGCTTAAAATCATCAGCTACACCTTCATTTTTTGTTATAAGTTCTTTTATTATTTTATTTATATCATCAATATTATAAGCTCCTTGTGGAATTTTAATTGTTTTCCACGTGACAAATGGTGGTGTACGTATAGGAATAGTAAATGCAAATTCATCATTTACTCCAGTTTTTACATTAGCTATAGAATTCCAACAAGTGCAGGAAATTAGTCCAATATCATATTGTTTTTCACGATCTAGTTCTATTGGCGGAATATACTTTACTGAAAAATTGGCGCTATCTTTATCAGATTGGCTAGAGTCTAGTAATAATGTTGCTGACATTTATCATTATATTTTTATAAACTTAAATCGCGATGTAAAGTTTCGTATTCGTCAGATGTTAATAAATTTTCCGATCTCAAATTATCAAGTATGTCAATAATTTCATTGTCAATTTCAGCACCAACATTTCCAGCTTTTTTTTGATGATATCAGTAACATTAATCTGCCAATCATTTCAGTAACTGATGAAAATATTCTAATTCCTTTTCTTGTTTTCTTTCTTTTTTCTTCCAAAAGTTTTTTAAGCGATTATCATCATAATGTTCAAATAATGTTTTAAAAGTGTATCCTTCTTTAACATATTTTTCATTCCTAAATTTTATTGCAGTATTTTTAAAAACAGTAGCAATAGTATTATTTCTAGCTCTTTCAAAAAGTTCTTCAACATCTTTTATTTCAGCTGTACTAATTTCTTTATAAGCTCCTTTACTTTTTGTTATGATATCTTTTAATTTTTTAATGAGATCTTGGTACTTATCTTCTTTCCAATTATACATATTATCAACATCAGAAATTTTATAATCTTCTATAAAACCAAAATATTCCGAATCCATTATTTTTTGTTCTGCTTGGTTTTTATATTTTTACGATAATTTTCATTCTCTTCCTCAACTGATTTTTCTAAATCTTCTTCAGTCATTATAGCTTGCGGTGTATTTGCTGATTCTTCTATTCTTTCATCCAATAATTGTGCTTCTTTATATAAACCACTACTATGAAAATTATTGTATTGGTTACTTCTGATATTATTAATAGCCTTAATATAAAGATCAGCGATAATTCCAGTTCGATATAATTTAATACTATCATAGTAATTTCTATTTTCTAAAACTACCTTGTCTAAATGCTTCTTACTCTCTTCTTTTATTTTTTCTAGCCCTTTAATTTTTTCGTCTGCTTCAAAATCATCTTTTCTAACATTGTGTATTCTCACATTCTTAAAGATATATTTTCTATTAAAATCTTCATACTCGTCATCTCTTTTTTTGCTATCTATATTTGCTAAATTATATTCAAATTTTCTTTTCTCTTCTGTAATTTCCCTCTCTCTTCTAAGTTCTTCTTCTTCTAACCTTCTTTCAATTGGTCTAACTACTGCTGCTTCTGCTAATCTTTGTTGAAGTTCCAGTGGATTATTTATCAGCCGATCTATTTCAGCTTGTCTTGCAACAGGATTAGCTATATTTGCTGCAAGTTCCTCGGCTAATCTTCTTTTTTCTTCTTCAGATCTTTCAATAATGTTTCCAGCAGCCGCTTCTTGTTGTTCTTTGATTAATCCTAATAAACCTTTTTCTTGTATTGTTTTAACTTCTTCTTCTGATAATGGTTTAGTTTCAGGTTGTTTTCCAAATAAAGCTTCAGTAACTGGTTTGAGAGCGGCGGCTGTTGTTTCTGCTGCAGCCACTTGACCACGTCGTGCTTGTTGGATCATCTGCCTAAGTTCAGCTTTAGATTTAACACGTTTTTTTTTTAGATTTTCTAAATGTTTTCTGTACTTTGCTTGTCTTTCCATTAATTATATACTATTTTCTATAAAAATTACTGTAGGTATTTTTCAATACAACAGCGAAACATTTTACTCGTATCATTTGTTAGTTTATCAAACAAAAAAAGTCCTATTTATTTGCCGTCGTTTTATGATATAATTCAATAAATTAATCTTTTGTTACATCACCATATTGTTCGTTCGCGATATTTCTAACGTTGACATTGTCAAGTCCTGGAAATAATATAAAACAACCAGTATTTCGCCGAATAAATCTGCCAACATTATAAAAACCTTGGGCAAGATAAATAGAATTACATTTCTTATTACGTGATAATGAAAAATATGATCTTATTTTATTCATTTCCTTATTGTTTAGCGGAATATCATCAAAAATAACTATCTTGTGTTCGGACGAATCAAGTTGATTAACTGGAACAAGTTCTTCTGGTTGTTTGATAATTATAAAAAATCTTCATCAGCCTCAAGATCATCACGAAGTTTGTCATTATAATTGTTAAGTAGCTCGTACTTATCCTGTTGTGGATTAATTGTGTAAATATAAACGCGATCGTAGTTAAAATTATCTCCGAGAAATAAATTCATAAGCAAGTTTGTTTTCCAGATCCAGTTCTTCCAACAATAAGATAATGACAATCTGGAAGTTCGTTTTCATGTTTATTTTTCACCAACCGCTCTGTATCAAAGTTTAATATCGACGATTTTGCCATTATTGTTATACAATTTTATGTTATATAAAAAAATTGTCAAACGATAAATAAAGAATGAGCTATTATACAAACTTTGGAACATTAGTAGGAGATTCATCAGCTGTAAGTACAACAATAACAGACGTCAAGATTGATTTATCAGGTTACCTGAAAAAATCCGGCGACACAATGACAGGAAACCTGTTTATGTCAAATCAACGAGTACTAGGTTTAGAAACAGCATATCCGCCACTGATAGTTGCTGATACACAAGCTGTTAGTTATGCACAACTAAAATCTGTTGACGACAACAAGTTAGACAAGGCCGGAGGAACTTTAAGCGGTAACTTAGATATGTCAGGAAAAAATTTATAAATTTAGAGACTAGGTATCCACCAGCAAACTTAAATCAAACTCAAGCGGTAAGTTATTTGCAGTTGAAGTATGTTGATGATAACAAACTTGATAAAATAGGTGGAACAGTTACAGGTAATATTTTCATGAGCAAGAATAAAATTACATACCTTGGAGACCCAGCCACAGAATCAGACGCAGCAACAAAAAAATACGTCGACGATCAAGAATCTAAGTATGTGTTAGTGCGCGGTAGTATAATGCGTGCATTTCTAAATATGAATAATAATGGTATTAATAATCTCAGAACACCAGAATTAGATTTTGACGCAGCAAGAAAAAAATACGTCGACGATAGCAACATTCCAACGGTAACAGCAATAACAACAATCAACGATGGAATGATCACATTCAGAAATGATTTTTCCAATCACGTACAAACGTTTCTAAATTTTCGTAGAAATATAAACAAATCTATTAATGAATTTTTTGGAAATCCAGCGGTTGTGGATATTAAACTCGCTGACATTAACACAAAACTAAACGATATTGTTAGTGGAATTCCTAATATCATTGAAAAAACGAATCTGATTAAAATTCCTCACAAGCAGATCATCAATGTGGTATACACAGTAGCATCAGGATCAGCAACATGGACACTGCAAAATAACACTATCAAACATACCGCAGTAGTCACTGGTGTATATAGGCTGTCCGTATTTAGCGGTGCAAAATTTAGTATATTTACCACATATCTGTGGCGTCATTCAATCGATAGTTTTTCTGGAATTGTATCTTTGGTGTTAAATAAAGATGTCAAGGAAATATTTCTACTGGAACCATCTGATAAAAAAATTAACCACAACGTCTTACTGGTGGTGTCTGGAATTTGTCGCTGAAACACCTCGATTAAGTTAATTATAATAAATCAAACCCAGGGACTGGCACTAGAGTTTTTAATATTGTATAAAATCTGTAAACAAATATTATATAAAGAAAACAAGTATAGTTGATTTTAATCATATTTCAGAAAAAATTCCAAAACAAGATGTGGACGCTCTAATGCAATATTACAGATATTATCATAAAAATCTTTGGTGCGTGAAAAAATGTTACAAATACTACAACAAAATACTTCCGAGTGATATCATATTTACCACTGCTAATGACTAGCTCTGGTATAATTTCAAGTGGAACATCATTAAATCCGTTTTTGTTAATAATATCCGGCATTGGTGTTTCTCATGCAACAGCGTGCAAAAAAATTGAGCCTCGTCTTGCAACTAAAAAATATGCTTGTAAAACAGCAAGTATCACCTATAAAAAATTACTTGATCAGATACGATCTTATTTGCGTGGTATAAAATATGATATGGACGATTTAATACGAGAATTTCGTATTATTGACAGTATGTTAACAGATATTTTGCCAATGAGAGTTAGCAGATATGAAAAAGATTATCATAAAATATGGGTTATAACAGTAGTAGATGTTTAATTTTGTACAGCTTTAGAAATATCGTTATCAAAAAGTGCGTCAACTATATTGTCAATAAATGTCATCAGATCATCTGCCCAACCTCTTATTCGTTCGTCATTTTCAATCGCGAATAACCATACTGACCCATATTTTGGTGATATATGGTAACCAACTTTTTTAATACAATCGCTTATTATTTTAGGTTTTATACCAGTATAGCTTGAGGCTGCTCTAATCGAATTAAATCTCTTACAAAATTTGTTTGTCAGATCAAATCCAACATGTCTCTGTGACTGACAGAAGGACATTATATATAATATTTCATTGTTGAATATGAAATTTCTAGAGGTAAAAGACACTATTTTTTGGCTAATAAATGTCATTGGATCATATAGTAGTAGAGTAAGGTGAGTTGTTCCAAATCCCAGAGACTTCCTACCCTGGACAAAACATATTTTGTCAGAAATATGAAAGTCATCATTTTAAGCTAAAAAAGGATGCTGACAAAAATTTTAACGTATACAGTTTTGGGGGGTAGGGGGCCTCTGGGATTAGGAACCTTACCTTACTTTACTACTCATCCTTCATGGACCTATCAAGAATTAAATTGTTGCTGAATGGAATATTTTACATCGTTGTCAGATATGATTTTTGCAACTTCATTCAGATCTGTCTTTACATGTGCCAAGATAAATAAGTTATTGACCTGTCGGAACAAGTTCTAACTGAATAATGGGATGAATATTTCGTACTCCTCTGTACTTGATAGTCATGTGATCATGGCCTCAAAATGTTGCCTTTAAATACTTTTCTTTCACATACGTGGCATGTATATGGTTAGCTAAAATATTTATTGTCATCCTCCGTTCACACCATAGGTTTTGCATCTCTTGGCTTTAATGTATCGGACACTATTTTTATAATCCTACCAAATCTGTTATAAAATACCCGAATGCAATCAGTAGCTCAGTACACGAATGGTCCATAATCGAATTGAGGTAGGAGGAAGAGCTTTACCGGATTATGTTAAGATACTTGGATTGGTTAAGATATAGTTGTCTACTGCATGGCACGATGAAAAGTGTGTGGTAGGATGATACTTTACAAACATCACGAACAATATACGGAACTCAATATTGATGATGATACTGTTTAATTTTCACTACCGTGCCCTTTCAAGGGTTATACCTATCGGGTTGTTTGTTTGTCTTACCCATGTATAAAGCAAATTTCCACAGACACATGTCGAGCGCATTTAGGTAATCTTTGTACACATAATGTGGATACTTCATGAAATATAGCTACTATTACTAAAAACAAATTGATCTAAAGAAAAGCCCTCAGCAGAATATTATCAAATTTGACAGAATGCAACTTGTCAGGAATACATTTGAAGTTTATACGAATGATGCTGATCCGGTTTCAAATATGCACATTGTTACAAAAAATAAAATAGTCGTTGTTATTAATAGGTAAGCCAATAAACTCGTTAAAATCCAAAACTGATGGATAGAATTTGATCAAGACCGACGGAAAGCATCCTTGCATTTAAGAACTTTAAAGGTTGTAAAAACGCTTCCGATTCACCTTCAAACATTGCATATTTTTTTATAAAAAAGTAAAATATTTAAATGTTTTCTTCTCATGACCTGAGCAACATAATTTGACTTTCTTCTGAAGGTTATACACGCCTCGTTTCACAGTGACATATAGCAGTCGTTACAATAAAAAAAAAAAAAAATTGAAACTCTTTTAAAGGTTTTCTTCTTCTCAAAATCTCTTCAACAGAATTTCATGACATTTGATCGAAAGGATCCCGACATTGATAGCTTTAAAATTCATACAAATGGCACTAATCAGTCGTCAACTATGGCCTCTGTTACTGCAAAAATAAAATCTCTTCTTAGCCAATACTGCTGAACATAATTCAATTATATTTGACTATAAACATTGTGGTATAAAGACATCATATTTGAACAGTTGAGTCCGTTCTGTTTTCAAATGCGGCCAAAATTAGTTTTAAAAAATGGGAGAAAACAACAACTTTTTAACTAAACTGTTAAAAAGAATTTGAGCACATTAACAGAAATCGTCCTGGAATGGAGACTCTGCAGATCTGTATAAATAAAGCCGATCTTGCCATCAAATACGGCCGCTGTTAGTAAAAATGTAGAAACCTTTAAACTTCTTCTCCAAAACAGCTGAATAGAATTGATCAAATTGACAGAGAGCATGAAGACCAGTTGAAAATATATACAAATAATCCTGAACAACTATCAAGTATGTCCTGCATTGCTAAAAAGATATTTCTCACAAAATTTTCCAGAACATGTAATAACCAAACCGGAGCTTGCATTTTGGCAAAAAATGGTTTTCAAATTTTTAAATCTGTACTGAACTAAAAGTAAAATATTCATTAAAATCAACAACAACTTTAATCCTCAGTAAAGAAATAGTATCATACCAGGAAATCAGTATGAGAATGCAAAAACACGGTTGCTCAAAAATGTATCCAATAAGCTGTTTAAAGAAAGGTTTGTGTTCTTTTTTGTGCCAAAGTGTGTCTTATCTAATTTTCTTTACATGTGGATAATTCACTCAGCATATTATTTTTACTAACTTGTAAACACCTGGAAAATCATTTACTTGAATATTTCTATTATTATAAATTTTCCTCTAAAATGTAAATGCCTGGGATATTATTTGAATATTTCTACATTATATTTATAAGCGTTGTTGCAAGTAGATTTTCTTTCTGTTGATTGAAATTTCGAAAAAAATGTCTGTTATTCTTGTTTGACACTGTCATTTCAACTTACCAAAGAACAAATCTAGAAACCAGAAATCCAAATTGAGGTATGTTAGGTGGTGTGAGCATCCATACCCTTTAATTGCTCTCTTCCCCCAATTTATGTATGTATGTATGTATGTATGTATGTATGTACGTATGTATGCATGCCTGTAGGTAATGTTACAACTCTATGGTCTTAAAATAAGAAACAGAAAGAGTCAAAACCAACAAGTTTAGTACAATTTATACAGAAACATCTATGTGGAAACCAACTGTCGACAGATGCACATCACAATAATGCTCCAGATTTTGAAGATAGTGAACAACTAAAAATTATTATGTGAAGGCCATATTGCAACATACAAAAAAGACACTTGACAAGCAAACTGTATACTGAAAACAAGATTACAAAGAAACTGACACAAAAGAAGTAGCCAAATAAGGGGCAAAAGTTCGTTTCTAGAACAATCTTGGTTATAATTGTAAGGTCTGTTACTAAAATTACACTAAAAAACATGATAAACATAATGTGCTTGACTCAGACTAAGGTAATGATCCTAATATTTAACCTACACTCACAAAAAAAAATAAACCATGTTGTAGTTGTTTCCAGAATAAAAAGTCATTGATTCTGGTCAGGTAGACAATGAACTTGACTTTGGACAAGGTCAGCAATAAAATGCAACTTTACATAACCCATAGCATATAATGAATGAAAAACCTAACAAACAATGCAAATTAAATATACACAACACCATGTTGCTACAACACAAATCCAGTATGATACAAAATCACCAAACATTTCCCCGATGTAAATGAATATAATGTTATCATATTATGTAGCAGTACCGAAACTCTTAAACAGCATCTACTTTACATGCAGATGGCTGAGACAACTCTTAAATAGCCCCTACTTTACGGGCAGATGGCTGAGACAACTCTCAAATACCAGCTACTTCAAGGTAGATGGCGGTGACAACTTTCAGACACCACCTATGTCACAAGCAGATGGCTGATACAGCTTTCAGATACCACCTACTTTAAAGGCAGATGGCCGAGACAATTCTCAAACAGCACCTACTTTACAGGCAGATGGCTGATACAACTCTCAAATAACACCTATTTTACAGGCAGATGGCTGACAAATCTCGCAGATACTACCTACATTACAAGCAGATGTCTGGGACAAGCTGGACAAATGAACTGGATTACTTTAGGCATAAACAATATACTATGAATATCATAACTCCTGAAGAGTAACTTCTCACTCCGGTGGCCTACTGGTTAGAGCATCCGCCTCGGATGCGGTAGGTCGCGGGTTCAAACCCTGGCAGAGTCATACCAAAGACTTATAAAAATGGTACTAACAGCTGCCTCACTTGACGCCCAGCAATAAGAGGTTAGTGTTAGGACTGGCCGGCCTGGTGTCAGGATAATGTGACTGGGTGGGACATCATGGTACATGTCTGCGGCATGATGCCCCAGTGCTTGTCACCACTATAAAATGTCACATTGCAGACATTGTAGCAATATGTCTGCAAAAGTGTTAAAGCTCCGTTTCAAGTCTAAATCACACAAATCACTTCCCATCTATCCAATATTTAGCACATATACTATATGTAGACTACAAGGATGAATGTTTTTGACTTCTGGGACAGCCGAATCCAGAAGGAAACAGAACTTATATATGTTGTTAATGTTATCAGGTAATGAAATTGGTGGTGAAACACAGATGCTGACCCAAGTCAGATCATATATTGTTCTTGTGGAATATTTCCAAATTTCTCACACACAACAGTACAAACATATCTGTAGTTTATTATACAAGTATATCATTTTATGTTAAAGAAATATAGCTATTTTCAAGTATGCAAACATACCTCTAATTTTCTAAACAAACATACCTAAAGTCAGTTATAAAAATATACCTATTGTCTTTCTAAAGAAATATCCCTTATTCTATTGTACAAACATGCATAAAGTCTATTATAAAAATGTAATTATATTATGTTATACAAATCTAACTGTAGTCTATTATATCAATTATTAAAGGAATAAGCTGTGACACGATAATATGGAATGGAGCCCCTAAGGGAGTCTGATGTCAATATAGACATTTTGCCAGCAACTCCTGTGGATAAATTTGTTCCACACTGCATTGGTTTTCCCTTTCCAATCGACTATACCATGATGCAGAGAGAGGGATCCTGATACTCAGGCAACCCATGGTCTCCATATCAACCTGCTCAGGCATGTACCCTGAAGAGGTCACTCCAGCCTCACTTCACACCAATGACACAACCTGGTATGCAGCAGTTTCCAGTTATAAGAATGGGTATGAGACGAGAGTTCCTCACATTTCAGTGGACAGCTACATCCAGCCACAATGCGGGGTGGTGTAGTCCCAGCACAGCCCATCAACTTATATGGGTGCATGGAGCACAAGGGCTATACTAGACAAGCAGACTGAGATCTTTTCACCAGGAAAGACAAAGACGAATAGAAAGAAGAAACCCTTAGTGCAGGATGCTAGAAACTCGGAGCCATGACAAATGACCTGTCGAGGTTTAAAGACTATAAGCTAACACTGCAACCCTCCAAGAAATATACTTCACATTGACTGGATTGCTGTTAAGAGAAAGACTACACCTCCATCAGGCAAGGAAAAAGAACAGAAGAATCAAGAGACTATGGAGTAGGCCTTGCAGTTAAAAACACACTCCCGGGGATGATCAACTTTTATACAATCAGTTCAAACAATCCTGGTATTGTGCCTATTAGTTTTTCAGGGCCCTGTAAATCTTGTACGTATGTACGCCCCCCACACTTCACGTGTCCTCTAAAACAAAGGACCGGGTGTATGATGAACTCGAGGCCACCATCAACGGAATCCCAAAACATGAACACCTGTACCTGTTAGGAGAAACTGATGCAACAGAAGATGCTCATTGTACTTCCAGACAAAGCCCCAACATAGTGCTATCGAGACATGCAATATCTGGCTACAGGCACCAACTCAATCTGATCATTACCAGGCACAACAGTGTCATCATTACTTGCCGCTACCATAACAGTGACTGCGATTAAGATCATTCCTTGGCATGCAGTAAGGTCACACTTCATAGATATTGCACTGGTTGAAAATTACAGGAATTCCCGCATCAATGCCAAAAATGGTGGAGTAAAGTCAAAACTGTACAATGATGCCCTGCAACAAGCTCTCTTCTTCAAGAACTCTGGCATGAGTTCCCAGCAGAAGTGAGATCTACTAAAGAAATATTTTCTACAGCATGACCCTGTCAACTTTTGGCCAAACCAAAAGAAGACCTAGTGAACTGATCCCTGGCATTGATGAGAACTGCATTACCCTTATCAACTACAGGAGTGCCCCAAACCATACAACTTTACAAGCAATGAGAGCTGACAGATGCAATGCTCAACAAACTACATGATGCTGTGTCGGTGACTATTGTATGCAGCTATATCAGAACGTCCAGACATCAGCAGATACAGGTATCATCAGGGCCACATAATATGGGATAAAGCAAGCAATAGGTCCTATTTAAAACAAGTCAGCCTCTCTAACATCAGTTACATAGTTGGACACAAATGTTTGTGACAAGCAAATGGAGCGATGGGTAGAACACTACACAGAACTGTACTCCCAGTAGTACACGAATGATTCAGCCCTCAATGCCACTGAGAGCTTAACTACCCTGGCCAAAACTGATGATGAACCACCTATTGATGAACTGGGTAACCTAGTATAATGGAAAGTCTAATGGAAAAGATAAGAACACCAGAAGGCATACAGTGAGAAATATTTCCAACTCAGACACCTCCACGTCAAGCTTCTTTGTCTATGCTGCAAAGGAGATGAAGCAGCACAAGATATGAAATACACTAACATCATTCTCTTCAAAAATAAGGGAACAGATGTTACAATAACTAGCATATCACAGCTGAGCAACACAGGCTTTTAACCTTGTGAACAGAAGCTGATTGTTTAAGATGCTAGAAAAGATTAGAAGTTCCAAAACTCCTGTTCATGACCCAGTCATTCCAAGAAAAACATGCATGGCACAGTTTAGTTTGATGGCTCATCTTTTGAAATATGCAGTGGAGTTAATCATGGTTACTGCTGGTACAGATAAATGATGCTTGAAATGGGAACCCAAACAGTATCTACTGTCTCTGAACAGCTGTATGGTCCTGCTGACATGAAAACAAATATATTGCTGAGGTGAGGTTGCTGAACAGATGGCTAGATGAGCTGGTTGACAGCTGGAGTTTTAAATAAATCATGATTCATTGCCTAGAAGATATTATAAATATCTTATAAATATATTTGAATAAAGAGATATATAAAGAGAGGTGAACCTTTGACTAAAATCAGCTGCACTGCAGTACTAAAACAAATTAAGCTGGAATTGCTGATACAAACATGTCATATGAAGTGGTAAAATATTTGCACAAAATTTCATAAATATTCACCAAACTGCATTACAAAATACAGTAGGATTGTTTGACTTACTGTGCGAACAAATATACCATTGGATGGTTCTGAGGTCTGTTGACAGTTTGAGGCAATAGTTAAGGCTGATCACATCCAGTACAGTGAGCCACCTGTGGGGAGTAAGGGGAAGTAATCTGTAAGAGTAACTTCCCTTTGTCCATACAATACATGCAGAGAAAGCGACTTTTCAAGTGGGGGGGGGGCTGGATTCCGAGTGTAGCAGAGGTAATTCTCTATCATTAATGCAGTTGAATAATTTATTTGATGGAGAAATCAGCAAATGTGAAAAGAAATTTACTTAAGTATGTTTGGAAAAAACCTGCCGATATTAATACTGAATACCACACTTCAAATATCCGAAAATACAAACTAGACAATATTAATAAACTAAAATGTAATGTTGTTGTTGTTGTTGTAGGGTTTAACGCCATTTTTCAGCACAAGATAGGCTATACATGGCGGCCAGTATTAATGGTGGAGGAAGAACCCTGGAAAACTCCGGGAAGAACCACCGACCCACGAGAAGCTACTGGCAGGCTTTCTCACGTACCCACGTTAACCGAGCCTGAGACTCGAACTCACGCAGACAGAGGTGAGATGGCAGTGATCCGGAACGGTGAGCGCTTTAGACCACTCGGCCACTCGGGGCCCCCTAAAATGTAATCATCTATTATATATCAAGAATGAAAAGTCCCTTATATGGATGGATGCTCGACTGTCTCAGAAGAATCACCAATAAGTGTTTATCCTTTTTAATTGCAGATTATCAGCACCATTTCTGATATTCTCAAGAAAGTCAGTCATATTAGATTTGGTAACAAAACCAACCTTTTTCTTATGTTTGATTTCATATCTTCAAAAGATAAATATCTGACAGACTCCATTTTCATTTAGGACCAACCAGATATCATAAATGATTTTTGTTATAAAACCCATGTTGTTATGACTACATATTACGACTAACTAGATATTGTAAGAAGCACTTTAGTTAAAACCACATGTAACTATGACTATATATATATATATATATATATATATATATATATATATATATATATATATATCACAAATAATTATCTAAAGATTTTTGTTATGATCACCATAGTTGTCATATTGGACATACCATTTCCATTTAAAACAAACCAGGCAAGATAAGTAGTCTTTGATTGAAAGCCCCATACTACTAATGCCATCCATTTTGAGGTTGCAACAGTAATTTGTGTCAGTTGCGGGTCAGTTCAACACCTTTCGCATTGGTAACTAAACCTCACAAGAAGTCTTTTAATAAATATCCCATATCAGTAGGACTATCTCTGTTAGTAACTAGATCTTGTAAGAAGGCTTTTAATAAATATCACATGTCAGAAGAACCATTTCTAGTCAGGGCTACATTTGATATCAGATTCGGACTATTTTCGCTTAGAACCAACTGACTATTCCAAAGATTCTTTAAGATGAAGTTCCATATTCATATGTTTCTCCATTAAGAAGTAACAGATGAGAAGCTTTTCAAGATGGCTTCCAGTTTGGTCATATTAGGTTTTGGAGGTTCACCATTTTCATAGAGAATCAAGCAGACTACGAGTAAATGTGTTTGTAATGTTTAATTTCGTTTCTTTAATAGTTTAGGAAGAGTAGCAACAACACCCTTGTGGCAACTGACAAGAGACCACATATCCCTGATACATGACTATGAATAATGACTGTCTTATAAGCTATTCTGATCTATAAATATGTACTGTACAACAAATTAACCATTGCAGGTGCAAGTATCAATTCAACCTTCTTTTGAAGGTTGAGTACACCCTGTTAAATTCAGGTCAGCATATAGATCATGTGCTTTGTACCAGTTTCACTTGAAATTTCTTCACAGTTTTTGTGGCTGTATAGGTAGCTCCCTGAAAAACAATCGTGGTGTCATCAGTCACATGACCATCAAAATTGTCCTGTACTCCACAATGTAATAGTGCTGGAAAATAAATTACATCATAGGCTCCATACTGTGAAACTATTGTGGCTGCATAAACACATTTAGCGGGTTCAAAACATCAATAATAAACATGTTCAAAATTTACAATACGATAGTTCAATCTACAATTAATAGTTTAGAAGGAAGATTTTATATTATCAACAGTTAAATCACCACCATTGTGCTGATAGTCACATCTTCGCTAGCCACCATTACAATATGATAACCGTATTTACACCTTGGCGGATTGAACAGATATATTGGTGCTTTGTTCTAGCGACATCTATTGGATTTCATGGGTTGCCTCCCTTAGGATGTATTGCCAACTAACCAACAGCATGGTGCATTGTACATTGGCCGAAAATGGTGGAGGCAATTGACCTAAAAATGATTTTTTGTAAGTTTAATATTGAAAGTATGACTATGTATCAGAGGGAAACCATTACAGATGTATTTGAGTAAAAGATATTTGTACAAACATGGACCAGTAGTGGGAAATTACTTATTTATCAGGTCATTCAAGTTGTGTGCTTCCCTTGTCTTGATCGTGTAGAAACAGTAGCCAAATTTGAACAACTTAATTTTGATTAGATGCGGTGGCTTGCCGTCACATCCAATAAAATTCACAGACTCAAAGCACAGAAATATGTTCAATATACCAAAGCGTAGATAGGGCTATCATATCTGAACCTTGGCTAGCAAAGATGCCATAGTCAATGCTGTAACTGTTTTCTGTTTCTGCTTAAAAAACATCCAAAACGCAAATCATATGACTATGTATTATATTTTTCAAATAACAATATATGGCTCACACATCCTGATGCTACATCCGAATTATGCCCATATACAGTAATGATTCAAGATACGTGATCATGCACTGTGTTGGTTTGCATTATGCCACATACAGTAATCACTATTGGCATGGCATTTTGCATGATATTGGGTTCTAAATACAGTCGTGTTTTTTGGCTTGGGATTAGGCATGTTGCCAGATCTTAGTTAAGGCCACACACAGTAGTGACATTTGGTTTGGGATTATGCACAATGCAGAGTCGTAATTATGGCCATATCCAGTAGTGTCTCTTGGCACGCAGGTTGCTGGGTCCTAATTATGGCCATTCACATTAGTGATGTTTGGCTTGGGATTATATATGACGCTGGGTCCTAAATATGACCACATACAGGAGTGACTCTTGGCATGAGATCATGTATTCACAGGAAATTTCTCCTGGTGCATTGGATCCAGTCAAACATTCTTCTTCCACAAGAATAGTACCTCTAACAGGAAAAACCTGAAGAAAAAAAAACCATATAGTTCATACTATAGTTTTCACTTTTAAAAAATCACAAGGACTGCTAGAATTTAGTTCAGGAAATAGTAGATGCATGTTTCATATCGTCAAAGCACTATAACCTAACTATAGTGTAATTTACAAGCGGATAATTAAAACAAAATGCATAACTTTGTATGATGTGTGGAAAGCTAGGTTGATTTCTATCTAGGTTTCCATGCCAAAAATCAGCAAAATATAAATGGTCACTAATATAATTTCTATAAGTGATTCACTCAAAACAAGGCTTGTATGTATGTATGTATGTATGTGTGCGTATGTGTGCATGTATGTGATTCAGCGTTCAATGACACCTCACCACAATATTGATTGTCTGGTGCATCTAACGGTAAAGTTTTTAAAGATGTTAAAAAGGAATGGCAGAAACAATTCAGGAACATAAACAGCTCTGAAAATTTAAAGATGAATGATAACAATGAAACATATAACAGGTAAAGATGTAAAAAGAGTATAAAAGGTATATCAAATAAAATATAAATTCAAACATGTAAAGTCCTGACTCAAAAAAGTTTAAGATTTTGGTTTCTGAACATACACTATTTTGAATATGGACATAGAAAATTCATCTTCTAAATGATTTGATGGATTAGAGAATAGTTGGGAATTATACTGTGGAATGGTTCTTTTCTCTCAATATAGATGTTTTCTATATGTGAGTTTAATATGTACTTAAAGTCACTGATTATGTATCAGGTCAAGCATCTGGAGGGTTTAAGATTTACAGGCTGACCCATACACAACTGAGTCAATGTCAAGTTTAGATCTTATGAATGACCTATACAATGACCGGTGAGACCTTCTGATCTGCTACCCAAATTGTATTTTCCAAGACTCATTAAATCTGGGATAGTTTTATATCTATCCCTGACATATCTAACTTGTGGAGTCAAACTTTGTTACAGTCAAATATTTGTTAGCCAAATTTGGTATCCTCCACAACACAAGAAAAAAACAAAACAAACAACCATCAAGACAGAAATACAGATCCTCATGCATTCAATGTAATCAGCACAAGTACATACTAATTTAGATTTTGAAAATTGAAACCCATTTTCTTTTGCCCGTTTCTTAACTCAATTTATCTGTAGTTGATGTTAACCATTATTGATACTCTTTATCCTATAGCAGATACAAACAATCACTGTCATATCATGGACATTTACTAAATTGGAGATACAGTTAGGAAGGTGGTCCTTTAGAACTAGGCTGAATAGGTTAAATTCATTATGTGGTACTTCAACATGGAGTCATAAGTTTTCTGTAAGTTGAAAACGATAACTGTGTGTTCTTTTTCATAAAAGCTTCACTCTGGAAACCTGTATTGATACTGTGCCATCACAATGTGTTTATTACACTTACTTGTATTTCTTATGTATGCTTCGTGATCGTTTATAGCTAACAGGCTTCATAGACAGAGATCACCTGTCTCTTTTGCTTCTCTAACTGTGCCCTGTAAACCTGTGTACCAAGAGCCTGTTCAATGTCCTGTAGCACAGCATCAATTCTGCTCCAGTAATCATTAAAGTCCTGTTGGTTCATCTTTCCATCCATGGAATGACCTACAATATGGTTCCTATAGGAACGAATTCGTTCCACACTGGCTCCTAGAGAAACGTCCCTTGGTTGATCTTGCGGGTCATTTCCCCAGCCTGTTTGTGGAGCAAGAACTGTGCTGACATTTCTGATTAGAGTATATAGTAAGGACAGATCAAACTGGTCCACTGTTCCTGTTGTCTGCCCCTGGGGATCTGGGAAAACTAAATGACATTGATCTGGGTTAAGAAGTGGTCTTCCCTGTCTCCTGGTCAAGTTGCCTTGATTTGCCAGGATTGCTTGGTAGATGTCTTTGTATGGCGCAGGAAAGTTGGCAAGGAGAATTTCTCTCAGAGCATTTCCACAAACAGTCACAAGAGCAACACAGAGGCGAGCATGATTCATGTGTTCAGGTGTTATGGGTGCATCGGAATCATGTCCCTAAAGATGAAAGAAAAGCTAATATTCTTACAACACAATTTTCAACATTAACTAAAAATAAAAATCAAGGAAAATAAGTTTATTTGATCATCACACTACGGTAGCAGAAGTAAAAGATAATTTTAGTTCTTTTTTTGATAAGATAAGAGAGCACAACAAATATTCTTAATTTAACTAAAATATACTAAAAAGGCCAGGACCTGCATGTTCATCCCATCAACAAATCGCGTAAAACACGTGACTTTCAACCCAAGGTCAAAGGTTAAGTAAGCATTATTTTAGAACAAGTTGTCCTAGCTTCATAATGATGCATGCCAAGTGTCAAGAATATTTATCATGTAGATTTTGGAAATATAAGCAAATGTAAAGTCTTTAACCAAACGGTTAACACATAACATCTATGATTATGTCCTTGATAACAAAGTGAGAAAAGGTAAACAAGAATTGAGTACAGTACAGTAAACAAAAAATGAACTTTTTAACCTCTGACTTGACCTCGGGTACAGTAGGTCTCCGTGATTGTCAGGCTCTTATAAGAAAGTGGTGCAGACCTTTCCTGTTGTTAAATATGCATCATTTTTATTCATTTTCAATGAAATATCATAAGAAGTGTTTTAGCATAAAACTCTTATATATGTGCCCATACATTCAAAAGGAATCTTGATGGATGGCCATTCATATGGAATCAGATATAAGTCTGCAACATTTGCATATTTAAGTGAGTTAGTTAAGTTTTCTGCTCATAAACATTTATAAAATCAGAAAAATGGAAGATGCACCTGGCTGTCAGTCATGTACCTGGCTATCAGTGTTGCAAGAACAGTTTGTTCCAATGTATTGACAGATTTCTGCTAAGATGATTTTCTATAAAGTTCTTTCTATCATTATTTTAAAAGTATGGATGATTTTTGCATCGAATGTGCTATCACAAGGAAAAGCTGAAGTTGATGGGAAAATTTTATACTGCACACTACACAATATCATTCATCATGTTGATTGACTGAACTTGCTGACAAAAAAGACTTTCAAACTATATAATTTACCCAGCATAACCTTTTGCAGTCTCTATCAGCCACTGCAACCATTAATTCTCATGCAGAAAATAAATTCAGACTAATCTTAACAATGAAATAATGACTAATTTGACACTGTTTTCATTTCAGGCCAACAAGGCATCATAAGAAGCTAATTTATTGAAAACCCCATGTTGATATGACTCCATTTAGAAGTCGTAGTGATAGCAAGGTTATCAAAGTGGTTTCCATGGTGGCTATATTTGCTGTCAAGGGGTTCCATTTTCATTTAGGACCAAACAGACCTTAAATGTAGCTAAAAGTGCCTAATTCCTTTCACATGAAGTATATAAAATAAATAATGTACTTTTAGCTCCATTAAATGACGCTAACTAAAAATTTACTGAGTTACAAATATGACAAAATTGGCGATGCAGTGTGGAATAAAACTATAGTAACTTCCAGTTTCATGGATATTAATGGCATCACTGTATGGTATTTCAGACTACTGGCAATTGGAAAATTGCTTCACTGATGCTAAAATGCCTTTTATACAGTTTTATTTTGAAGAGAGAGAGGAAGACATATGTACTGCACTGCATTTTGCTTCTTGTATAATGTAATCAAAACATATATGCCATGATATTAGAGAGAGATTTTAGCCCTTCGTCTTGATATTTCATATCTAACTGCCCCCCTCCCAATTAGCTGAAACTTTTGTCAAAGATAGAAAAAAGTATTAAATTAAATGGTAAATGGAGACTATTAAAATACATGCCATACTCCTTCAAAGTTTAAATATTCACAATATTAATATTCATACAGACTACATTTAGGTTAAAACTCAAGAAGGAACATTTTAGCATAATGTATAACTTTCTTTGCAAGTACAAAGGTCTCTACATTTCCAACAAATATGATTATTCTTTATAAGTAAGTGCACAAACACTTCCTGTTGTTTGGTAGCATTTGCTTTTGATCTTTGCCCAAGCTAGTTGTCACTTTAAATTGCTGACAATTCTGTAGGCGAGTAAAAATCTGTCACTGGTTGAGAAACTTAAAAGAATAAGCATTGGCATTACCCTTCATTACGTGGTACAGTATTCATAATACCCAATGGTGGGGGGCCTCATTTCCCTATTGGTAAC
>JAECUM010081412.1:0-10332 GCA_016617855.1 Megalonaias nervosa | reverse complement strand
TACATACTATATCTCTATATATATATATATATATATTTATATAGCAAAAGGGAAGCAACTCTTACAGGTTAACTCCCAGTTCTACCCACCAGGTGTCTGCCAATACCCAGTTTAAACCACTTTTACTTTGGCTGTCATGCTGTAAAGATGTCTTCCATAGAATCCATTTAATCTTGCAATTAAATTTCATATAATCTATCTTGTATTTTCAGTGATATAGTAAATCAGAATGTTGTTTTTTATGGTGCATACATGTTTGTGAGTTCCAGTGAATTTATTCATATTTTTGCAGTTATTGCAGTGTCTGTTATTGTCACATGATTTTGGTTAGTGACATTCAGTTTCACCAGAGAAATTTTCAGGCACTGTACATGTCAACTATTGGTTGTTTCGATAGTGTGATTTACATTATTTAAATTTGTATCTATTTGTTGTATTAGAGAGATGACACCCAAGTGCAAATTGAAGGTAATGGAGGAGGGACATGGGACATGTCAGTGCATGTCATTGCTCATTGTGACCATGCATACAATGCACATACATTCGTATGAAAATACTTGGTTCAACATTTTGAAAAAGCAGCTCACAGCAGAAAAATCAAGCATGCTTCAATACATTGTAGTGATTGTTGTAACATATACCACATGTCTGAATCACTGATTAGTCTGATCAGAGATGTCAAGATACTATCTCCACCCACCATGCAGATGTAGGAACAACACCAGAACATACTGTATACAGTAGAAACCAGAGGCACTTCCAGTCAGGCTTTGGAATCATGTATGTCTAATATGACTTAAATGGCTTTGTTGTTGATATCTCGATGTGGACAGATGGTTCATATCAACCATACAGCACCAGCCAGCCAGTTCACAAGGTACATATAATCTTTGGTATGCTGTTTGGACTACTGACCAACCAGTCCAGCCATACAAACTAGTTTTGTACAATTACAGTGGTCAGGAGTTTGTTATCTCTGGCTGGTGAGCCATCCAGACAGACAGATCACATAGCTAGCCAACCATACCACACTATCCAGCCAGACTGCAAGTCATATACCATCTTCATTACGCCATTCTGACTGACAACCAACCAGTCCTGGCTCACAAATGAGTTATGTATTGATGATCTGGCTGATCAGTCAACTGGACTGATCATTCCTATGAAATTCGCAGCAAGCCAGTGTTACTTACTGATCTGTACTGATGGCATATCCAGTGGGCAAAATTATGATGCATGCTGATGATACTTCATCATAATTCCCCATTGATGGAGGTCAAGAAACAGTAATGCAGGAACATGTCAATCTGATAGTGGGATGCATTGAATTTAGTTCTTGGGAGTGATAGAGGAAATTATAGGATCTTGTCTCTGTCAGAATGCTTTTCTCCACCTTCAGTCATTTCTACCAACAAGGTCAATGACTTGCTGGATGTAGATGATGATGACAACAGTTCATCATTCAGAATCTTGCCATAATTGATTAAGATTGTAATAATTACTATTCATCATTTTGAGCATTCGCAGTCCTAGTAAAATTTTTATGATATATCAGTTGCATGCAACTTTCTCACCCCACTGGTAAAAAGTAATATGCGGAGATATTTCCAACAGGTCTTTAATGCCACATCAAAGTTAGTCGGGAACATTTTTTGTTGACTTCCTCCCTACTTGACTTCACACATCTGATGATTTTTCATCTAACCGAAAAGGCCACAAACAATCATAGCCATTTTTTTTTTATGTGGTCCCTCCCTTTCAATTCTCCACTTCTGTAAGGGCATCAAACTGAGGAGGCGAGGAAGCAAGAGGCACTAGAGTTGCCCTTTAACTTTCAGCACAGTCTCTTTTATCCTTCAAAATACATTCACCAATCACATTATATTAGGAATTTTGACCTGCTACCTCACAAATCCAGACCTACTAAAAGATAAAAATTGTCTTTTTATGTCTATCTCATATAGACAAAGGGCACTTACTCTTGTCCATTACCTCCCCATGCCACCCCCAGGTGTTGCTAGTTTTTTGCTTCACTTCTGCATTGATAACATCATACAATCCAGGCCATCTTAGTGTTAAAATTGGACCATCCAGCCTTAATTTTGGATTTATTGTGTTGGACAATCATTCTTCTGTCAAATTTGAGTGACTATGTCCTCTGTATGGACATCAACCAAGATATTGAAGGTGGACCTTAAGTAAGATGTTAAATCATGTCATATCCCAGTTCAGGAGGTCCTCTTTGGAGAAGGCAGTGTTGCTGGATAGCATATTACAAAACCATTTGGTAAGTATGGTTATTGGATCACAACATGGATAATCTCACTTGCCGCATTCACAATTCAGGGTGGATAATCAATGTAGAGAAGTCAGACCTTATCCCTTCTCAACATTTTATCCATCTTGGTATAGAGCTCTTAACACATATTAACTTGGAGTCTTCCTCCCAAACACATTGAAAGTATTGCTCATGTGTCAGAAAAAGCATCAAACAAGATATTGTTTAGTCGAGGAAGTTTCTTGCAGCACTCATTGTAGGGTTGGACCTGCTACAAATACAGTTACTTAAGCTGTGATGGTCATGGTATGTGGATGCTTCATATCAACCATTTGGAAACAAAAACCATTATCAGTGCATTCCATGGAAATGTCCTGATAATGTAGGACAATTCAGTTCTGGTGACATACCTCTGGAATTGTGGAAGAATCACCAGACCTTTGCCTCACAGTAGGGGAATACCTTCATGGGTACTCATTGTCCTGGCCAACTCATTATCAGGGGAGGACAATTGCTTCATACAGAGTTGTCCATCCAGGAACCTTCCATCAAGTCTGTGTCCTTCGGGGCCATCTCATGATTGACATTTCTTTTTTATTTTTCCTAATCCCTGAAGCTTGGGCTGTACATGCTTTTTTTATCAGCTTGGAGGCAATGTGGGTATACACCTTTCCTCCATTAGTTTTGATTATGAAGATAATTAAGAAACAAGGGGCACTGATTGCTCCACAAAAATGAGACACCCTGGATCATTATCAGTTCAATTAAGTGACAGAAAAGTCATAGTGACCTCCACTCAGCTGAAGCAGTTGAGATTGCCACTAATCCATCAATGTCCAAAGAAGCTCTTCCTTCACTCCAGGCTCCTTTCAGGGATGTCCTGATCAGAAAGGTTTTGAGCTTCAGTTGTGGAGGAGAGGATCTCAACAGCTGAAGATCCTCCAATTTGAGGATATGTAAGGGGAAATAGTGTCTTGTCAGTGACTGATGTTACATCAGTGACATCACACCACTCTTAGCATCCATTTCTCAATGTCATACATTTTTCTCTTTCTCTTTGAAGGCAAGAAGTCATCTCCTATAACAATTGAGGGATATCTGACTTGCAACAAGGTGATATCTGACTTGCGGTCCAATGAGACATATCCGGACCATACTCACTCACATTATTTCCAAATGGAATCTCTCCTGGGTTTTGACATGACCTAACTCGTCGAACTTTTGAACCCACTGTCTTCCCCACCCCCAACCCCAACCCCACCCCCACTGAAGTGGCTATCATACATGACTTGCAGTTCATGATAATACTAACATGCAGAGTAATTAAGCTACATATGATATCAGTAGATCTGAACTGCATGCAGTTCCATTCTGACAGTTTATTCATTCTAAGGACACATCCTGGTTCCTTTCATTCCCTCTCCTTGATTAATCTGTCAAGAGTAGAAAAGCTGCAGGAGCCTGGATGCATGGACATAATCTGTATCAGCTGTAATGGACTACAGGTATCTGCCAAATTTAACAATTCAAACTTATGTGAATTTCATGTTAACTCAAATTGATATGAATTTTTAAAAAAAAAAATTTTGTTGTGAGGACTGATAATGGTGAAATAATTTGTGGAATTCTGAATTTAATTACAGTCTTATCATCAAAAGTCTCCCAGGCAAACAATTATAAAAATTAAAATTTAGAAATGGCTAAAATTAATGGTATTAAAATTAATTGAATTATGTATTTTTCAATACAAATCAAAGGCATTGAACCAAAAATTTCAAATTATATGATTTCGAGTTACACGACCACTCTTGGGAATGCACCTCTCACATAAGTTAGCTGTGTTCATACCATTGAGGGCAGGAATGCAACACATAACACCATAAGCACTGGCCAAATGTTGTTATTAAATCACTGTACCCTGAAGTCCTACAGATCAGGTTCACTAAGGAAGATTTCAGCTCATGAATTAGAAGTGACTTATATCAGCGTGGCCTTGAAGTAATGTCTCAGTTTGAGACATAGTGGAGTCAGCTGGCTGGCATGCCCAGTCTGCCTTCATTAGCTTCCATATGTGTGATATGGCCTCACTAAGGAGAGAACTGAATCTCTTTGGGTTAGTGGTAGCTGCACAGACAGTGACCTCTCCCCATTCATGAAACCACAGCCTTAGACCCGTACATGAATTTGACACTTTTGCTGGATTTGCCTGGGAAACTTTTGATTTTAAGACAGTAATTAAGTTCACAATCCCACAATTGTCTCCCTCACACATGTATAAACAAATTGTCACTTAATGTGCTAAACTAACATCAGGAGTTCATCCTTTTAGTAGAGCAATTATGCCCCTTTATACCTATTCTTCTAATGTAATGTGATCAGCTAATGTATGTAATGGAGAAAGACAGTTTGTTTAGTAGATTATGTTTCTCTGATAATACTTGCCTGATCACATTACAAATAATCCCTCGTCTCACCCTTTCATGCATTGCTAGCATTCTTTAGGCTTTGCTTGAGTAAAAACTGGGTTAAACCAGGTACAATTGTAACCACCTAGCATGTGGTAAGGGGAGTTAACCTGTAAGAGTTGTTTCCCATATCTATATAATATATACACAGAAGGACGTGTTTCAACTCACCAGGAGGACTAGATTTAGAGGTAGCAGAGAAAGTTATCCTAATATAATGTGATACGGTAAGTATTATCGAAGAAACATAATTTGCTACAAAATTTTCTTTCTCAAAAACCCCTGAAAGAATTTGACAAAATTAGAAAGTACCATGACATAAAGCATTTTCAGATTTGTATAAAATGTGCTTATTTTTTGTCAAATATAGCCACCATTGCTGAAACTAGACAAACCTTTAAATGGCTTCTCCAGATATTTTTAGTAAAATCTGACCAAATTATACAGATAGCGTTCAATCTTTTAATTTTGTACAAATGATGTTAATCCAGTGGCTTCCATTAAAAACAAAGTAATAGAAAAACCTTTAAATGACTTTTTCACAAACTCAGGTTTAGGGATGTTGAGCAATTTTGACAAAACATAAGGCCTTTGAATTTTACATATATTATACCATTTGCTATCCAACATTACTAAATGATAGGAAGCTTTCATTCTTAAAAAGCTTCATACTAGCATAAAATCGTTGGCCAACAGCCTTTGCGTTGGCTTTGATGTCAGCAAGGTGGGCAGTATCTAGCCCACTTGGATCCCTTGTTAATTGATTTTTTTGCCAATTGTCATGAAGGTTCCTTCCCTTCCTGGTCCTGCACACTTTATACAGTTTACTTATTTTTTAGGTAGATGCGGGCAAGATGAGTGGTATCAGTTCCAGTTTGGCCTCCTATTAACTGGGTTTTGCTGAATTTTCATGATCGTCATTAATAACTCTGTTTACATTCCTAGTTTAGCATGATCCTGCAGACATTATTTTCAGCATTTCAATTAAAGTTTGTTTTCTTTTTCAGTTTACTTTTTGGAAACATATACAGTTACTTTGTACTGAAGGGTAACACAGACATAACATCAGATGAACGAACGAAGCTGTTTGCAGGCCTAAGTGGTGCAGCTCTTCTGGGAGTGCTGTCCTTATTCTTTTTGCGACCAGGAAAACCTGTAGACAACCTAGCTAATCTGAATACAAGGTAATTATCATTCCCATAAATAGGACTGAGAAAATTTGAAACTTTTCTGCTTGGCTAGGGTTTAGATCTTGAGAAAATTGTACAAAAATAATGTTTTTCAGCTTCATGTTCTGTATTATCTTCTGTGTACATTTAGTTCTGGGTAAGTAACAAAAAATTGTGATTTCCCTGTAATATTATTCCCTGTCCCATAGTTCTGAAAAGGGAATTATTTCTTTAAAGAGTACTCCTGCTTTGAAAAAAACCGATAAAATATGTTTTATCAGTGAAAGAAATGAAGAGTATGCAACTTACCGTAATGTGAAAGCATTTGTTTATATATCATAAACACTGGATGTTAACCATGTGAAAATTAGCATATATAATAAGTGGTAGCAGCATGCCTTCCTATATTTGGTTAGAGCGTCCGCATCAGATGTGGGAGGTTGCAGGTTTGAACCCCGGCCTAGTCACACCAAAGACTTATAAAAATGGTATTAGTAGCTGCCTTGCTTTGCACTCGGTATTAAGAGGTTAGTGTTAGTACTGGTCAGCCTGGTGTCAGGATAATGTGACTGGGTGGGACATGATGCTAGATGTCCATAGCATGATGCCCCAGTGCTAGATATCACTATAAACTGCCACACTGCAGACATCATAGTGATATGACTGAAAAATTATTAAAGCTACATTAAAAATCTAAACACACACATATACATGCCTTTCCTATATTTGTTGTAAGTAAAATAAATACATATTTAAATGTAATTGAACAAGGCATAAAATATGTCCTTGTGTCCATTGTTGTCTCTCTTCTAATCAGGTGATTATCACAATTATGTATATCTGCAAATATTTTTGATTCTCTATTGTTATCTACAGGTTCCTTCATCAAACATATGTGAAACATATACAGTCAAATATGGTTGATAAGCATAAATATTGTTAATAGTTATGTTGCAATAGATTTCATTTTTAAAAACAGTAAATAGATCAACACATACATGATAAAATACTAAGATGAAATTTTATGAGGTAAAAAAATATGTTTCCTATTGCACTGGTTTTAAAATTGGAGTAGGCAGTTCATATTTTTTAAACATTAGATTTATTTAATGTGATTTCTTGATATTTTGTGTGGGTTTTTTTACCATGTGGAAAAAAGTGTTAGGTCCGCAAGGAGAAACAGAGACAGTCAGCTGACCAGAAACATATTTTTTGGGCCTAAAGATGGAATAAGCCCACTTGTAATGTAGAAATTATGAAAAGTGAAATATATTTTCTTGATTTCATAATGAAATATAACTTGTGCAGATCCAAGAAAACCAGAAATTTATCTTCAGTAAGAAGGCACAGAATAATAAAAAGCCATGTTTTATTGTCTTAATTAAAAGAATATTAATAAGCCATGTTTTATTATCTTAATTAAAAAGAATAATAATAAGCTATGTTTTATTGTCTTAATTAAAAAGAATATTAATACACCATGTTTTATTGTCTTAATTAAAATGAATATTAATAAGCCATGTTTTATTGTCTTAATTAAAAGAATATTAATAAACCATGTTTTATTGTCTTAATTAAAAGAATATTAATAAGCCATGTTTTATTGTCTTAACTAAAAGAATATTAATAAACCAAGTTTTATTGTCTTAATTAAAAAGAATAATAAAAAGCCATGTTTTATTGTCTTAATTAAAAAGAACAATAATAAGCCATGTTTTATTGTCTTAATTAAAAGAATATTAATAAACCATGTTTTATTGTCTTAATTAAAAGAATATTAATAAGCCATGTTTTATTGTCTTAATTAAAAAGAATATTAATAAACCATGTTTTATTGTCTTAATTAAAAAGAATAATAATAAGCCATGTTTTATTGTCTTAACTAAAAGAATATTAATAAACCATATTTTATTGTCTTAATTAAAAAGAATATTGACAAGTCGTGTTTTATTGTCTTAATTAAAAGAATATTAATAAACCATATTTTATTGTCTTAATTAAAAAGAATATTAATAAACCATGTTTTAATGTCTTAATTAAAAAGAATAATAATAAACCAAGTTTTATTGTCTTAACTAAAATAATATTAATAAACCATGTTTTATTGTCTTAATTAAAAGAATAATAATAAGCCATGTTTTATTGTCTTAACTAAAAAAATATTAATAAACCATATTTTATTGTCTTAATTAAAAAGAATATTGATAAGTCATGTTTTATCGTCTTAATTAAAAATAATATTAATAAGCCATGTTTTATTGTCTTAATTAAAAAGAATAATAATAAGCCATGTTTTTATTGTCTTAACTAAAAGAATATCAATAAACCAAGTTTTATGTCTTAATTAAAAAGAATAATAATAAGCCATGTTTTATTGTCTTAATTAAAAAGAATAAAGTACTGAACAGCTTATGTCATAAAATATTTTTTGCTTTCAATAAGAAACAAAAACATTATGTGAAATTCTTTTTCTCTTTTAAATCAAAAGATCAAAAATTAATACAGGGAAATTAAATTTCAAAATTTTTTCCTTATGTGTTACTTTTTACAGGGTTTTTATTTTTACAGGCTTATGGTCATGTTTATCCAGGTCATACACTGTTTGGTATGCAACTTTTGATCATTTCTTAGAAGTTTCATGGAGAATCTCACATATACTGACTCCTTTCCTGCAAATTAAAAATGATCTGATAATCCAATTATGTACCAGCAGCAGTTTCTGTATGGAGTCTTGGTATTTTATCAGCATAAATTTCTGTCACATAAAAGAACATATTAGCAGCAATATAAATAAAAAAAAGGCCTCCAGTTACATACTTTCATTTAATAATAATGATTAATGTAGAGAAATATGATTTAAATAATGTCTTAAGGTATAAAAAATATGGTTAAAATTTAAATGTCAGTCTTAAACTAGATTAGTGCTTGAATTTCCCAAGTAGTTACCAAATGTTTCCTTGAACTTCTGAAATGTTCATTTATCTAGAATATTAGAAAAGGGCTGCACTATGAAATTTTCCACTCTGAAGCTGGCTTCTGTTCATTTTTAACCATTACTGATTATTAATATGTATTTTTTATGATAATTCTGAATGGAAATTCCTTACAAAACTAATGAAAACGATGATTTGTGCATGTTTCATTTGTTAATAGATTTAGTCCATATATCACTTTACAACCATGACAATGTTTTACTTGCAGATATTGGCTTCTTTGGGGCCCCGAGTGGCAGAGTGGTCTAAAGCGCTAACCGTTACGGATCACTGCCATCTCACCTCTGTCTGCGTGAGTTCGAGTCTCAGGCTCGGCTAACGTGGGCACATAAAAAAGCCTGCCAGTAGCTTCTCGTGGGTCGGTGGTTCTTCCCGGGGTTTTCCAGGGTTCTTCCTCCACTGATTATACTGGCCGCCATGTTTAGCCTATCTTGCTGAAAAATGGCGTTAAACCCTACAACAACAACAACAACAACAAATTCGCTTCTTTAAGGTCAAAATCTGCAGTACAAGCCTCTAAATTTGCCAAATATTGTTTTTCATTGAAATGAATCACCTTCTGAAAATTTGATTGCCATTGGGTGATTTTGACAGTTGCTACCCCAGGCATAGTTACATGTCACAGAGGTGGCAGGCTTAATGGTTGCCTCTATAAAAGATAGTAAGAGTTTGAGCTTTGCGATAGTCTACAATGTATGCCCCTGTATAAGGCACTTAATAGTTTCACTTTGAATTTCTAATGACAGTCCTGTCTTGGAAATGCATTACAGTCTGTATGGGGCTGTACAGATTCTTGGAAACTGATATATAAATTAGGACTCTTGATGGGTCATTCAGTGGTAAACTCCAGATAAAACTCAGATTGCTCATATTAACCAAACTGGGGGGTTGGTGCCAAGTCAAATATTAGAGGAGGATATTAACCTGTGATTGATGGCTTCCCATCAAGAGCAGGTTGTGCACTCACAATCCCATGTTGTCATAGAAACTCTTCTTGTTGTCATGGTAACTAGGATAAGCTTTGGCCTTATAGGGAGCGCTCACCATTTATTATGTACTTTTGAGAGAGTGACGTATGTAAGGTGAAGTTGTTTGCATTTAAAACATGCACAGTGGAGAGAATGTTGGCATACCTTTATGCTGCTTTGATGTAATGTGACTGACATTTCTTTGGATATTGTACTTTTGGAAATTGTAAACGATCTTAGCACACTGCTAACTAACATGACTGCTCCCTTGTGCTCCAAACATCAGCCTGAATTTGTCTAAAGTACACGATCCTTAGCAGCTATTAAAATAGGGAAAATGAATTTTGCCAGACTAGACAATACCAGCTTCTGAAAGTGCAATGAATGAATTAACAAATATATAAAATGTAAAAAAAGTTATCGGCTCTTTTTTTTACAATTTACCTCTGAAGTTCGGGA
>JAECUM010081409.1:0-11122 GCA_016617855.1 Megalonaias nervosa | reverse complement strand
CAAGACTTAATATTAGCGGAAATTAAATTAAATATATTGATCATTTCAAGAGGGACTATATATCAGCATCAAGCTAAGCAAAATGTTGCAGACAATGGACGCATTTTATTGAATGTACGATGCTTTTAATAAAACAAAACATACATCTATTCTAAGAATCACATAAGTACCGTTGAGTACGTGCATAATATTGTAAAGTATGCATATTTCTAAATTTTGTCAAACATAAAGAATATACATGTATACAGGAATATATAACTAAGTAATGTATATGATCTAGTGTCAAATGACTAAAATATGTTTAGAGGAAACTGAAGCTTGAATAGACGTTTGGTTATTGTTACTTATATGTAATCAAATTGTTTGTTTGTTAGTTTTAAATGTATTTATTTTTATTTTTTATTTCATTACATGTTATTGTAATGATAACTTTATTCACTGGATTTGATATTTTTCCAGAAAATTCAGTTCAGTTCTGTTTTGCTCTGATAAACAAGCGGTAGTAGAAACACTGTATCAATCGGTGACCTAGATTGAGAACCAGTTTCGAAGTTTTGTAGTAAACAACCTTATTTTTATTTTTTTAATCCAATCTTATAGCAAGATTTGTTCAGCAGAATCAGAGTCGTCCATGGCGTACTTGATAATCAACTTGTAGTATTTTTTGGGCCGCTCTGACTAAGTGACCACGTGACCCCATCACGTGGGTCTGCTTTGCGTTTTAGTTAGGCTTAAAATTCAGCTTCATAATGATTTTTCTCAGTCGTAATTATTACCTTTGGAGCTCAAGGGTATTTTTGTTGTTGCCAGTTTGAGTTGAGTTCTTCTATTTTTCTGAAATAATAATTTATTTTCCCTGAAAAATACTAGCGCTCATTGGAATTCTTGGACAAAGACATTTGCTGAAAATTATTCTGAATTCTAAAGCCGGATTTTTATTCTTGGTGATTCAACAAGGAACTGTTGACACGACAGCACAAAGCTGATTATAGAAGACGTCATCGCCCTCTATCTTGGAACTTCATCGGGATTCGAACTATGATTCACTTAGGACCTTTTATTGTTAAGACTTATATTTATTAATTCTAGGATTAATTTTGGATTAGATTCATAAACCGTAAGTTCTTTTCATATTTGTACCTTGTTTTTCTAGGGAAATAGATCATTTATTAAAGTTTACAGAGCTTGTTGGCTTCACTGTTTTCTTTGCTACTTTTGTACGTTCCAGATGTAACATTATAAATGACCTGACATAGTGCTCTTCTTATCTAGGCACAATAGAAATGTCGTCAGACTACAAGGGAACAAAATACAATCAGGGCGAGTGATTCCATTAGACTCAACTAGTGTTGTAGATGGAAAATAAGACCACATGGAAGAGCAAAGCGAAGAAAGCATGTGCATTATCTCACATCAGTTAATTTAAGGAAACATCATTGGCGACAAATGCTGAGACTAAAATGATTCATTAAGCAGCAGAGAGGGTGGACCCTACAACTTTTTTAGAGACCTTATTTTTGAAATCTAAAGGTTCCATCGAAGGTTGAAAAAAGTTTTTGTCTTAATAATGAAAATTTCTCAATTAGAGAAGTTTTTGCCTTAATAATGAAAACTTCTCTAATTGAGAAATTTTTTCACGTGTTGGTCATATATGTTTGTCGTCCACCCTCTCTGCTGCTATGAATTAAACAGCCATTATAGATATTATCAATAATGAGTATTGGAGAACCATACTCAGCTAAATTAGCTCGAGGGCGACTAGAGGCAATTAAAAAATATCTACCTGTTCGTGATTCTGTTAAGCAACAACTACAATCGCGTCAGGAATCTCAAGTTGAATTTGAAGAGGATACAAAAAAATTATTTAAGCCTAGCACTGAAACCACTAAAGGTATTCAACCTGTGTTAGAGAAAACCGCTGAAGCAACTAAGAAAATAGCAAAAAGAACAAAAAAGACAAAAAGAATTTTACGTGAACTTCCAGCCGAAATAGCTGCTGCGATGACAGTCCCGGAAATACTTGAGGATGAAGATCAACCTGAAGGTGCTGAAGCACCAGATCCTAAACCAAAATCAGTAAGTCTAAGTACCGCTGAATTGATAAATAAATTTGATGAAGAAACTATTAAGGTAATTAAAAATTTGAAGAACCAAGACCAACTAGTTGAGTTTGCTGTGGATAGTTTTAGTCAAAGAAGTAAATTAATGAAACCTGAACACGTAAAGGATATTAAAAACAGTAAACAATGGCGAAAATATATATATCGCATAGGTATGAATGTTGAACAAGCTAGAGATAATGATCCATTATAAAAGAATTATACTAGGAAAATTAATAGTTTAATTCAATCAAGAATAATGAAGGAAGATCAAGGGGGAGAACAACAACAAGAACAACAAAAACAACCACAATATCAACAACAAGAACAGCAACAAGAACAACAACAACAAGAACAACAACAAAAAGAACAAAAACAACGAGAACAACGAGAACAACGAGCACAAAAGCTACAACAACAAGAACAAGAACGACAAGAAAAAATAAAAAAAAACTACAACAAAAGATACAACAACAAAAAACAAGAACAAAAACGATTACAACCAGTTCAAACAACAAGTAAGGAAGAAGAAGAAGAATTTCAAGACGTTCCCTAAACAACTGGAAGTGGTCTAGGAAGTGGTCTTATTACTTGTCCCAATAACGTTCTTGTTGATGTCGATCGATTAGAAATTCTCGTTGGAGGAAAACGAGCTGGTAATAATTCCCCAGAAATCATTAATGAAGTAGCTGATATTTGTAAACGATTATTTACAGGTGGTATCATGGATATTAATGTATATCGGTCTCTTATTAATGAAATCAGTGACGATTATTATAGTGATTAAGTATGTAATTAGTGATAAAGTCACTTAATAATAAAATGATCATACACAATACTCGTGGACCTACCATGGTCAGGGTAATAAATTCTCGATTACCAGTATACAAAACGACCTACGGAGATGGATTAGGTGATGTTATTCAGGGTCTGTTTAGAAGGATAGCCCCAAAAGCAATACCGATTGCAAAGCAACTAGGAATGAAAGCTATTGATGTTGTTCGTGAAAAGGGTATAGGCGCTGTTGGTAATCTCGCTAGCAAAGCATTCTCAGCGATCAAAGATAGACTATCACGATTAATACGCAGACCACAAGCGACCCAACCTCAGCCTGTGAAATTACCTAGCACTGAAGTGATGCCCGCAAATGTAAGTAAAATAATAAATCAAGCAGCTAATCAAAAACTAGCGGAGTTAGCTTATATCCCGATGTCGGAAAAGGAAAAAAAATATAACCGCTAGTCTGATAGCAGGAAGTGGTCTCGCTTCCCGAAGTGGTCTTCGAGTTATACGAAGACGATAATAATAAAGATGTTTAAGCGCATATCTGACCCCGCGTTTGACATGGCCGCACCAGTTCTCAAAGATGAGTCTGTGCGCGATTATCAGTATTATTCTTACGATGCACGAATTCCAGATCAGCGTGGACGAATCGAACTACAGGTTCAGGATACAAGTAGGTATTTCCTACCCGCTGAAGCATTTATTGAAGTAGAAGGTGAAATTATAAAGACAGATAATACCGAATACGCCGCTGGGGATATAACTGGTTTTGTTAATAATGGTATTATGGCGTTATTTGATAGCGCTACGTACATGATTGACGGAAAAAAAATATTGAATCAATTCAGAAAGACGTCGACGTTGCTACGACGATATTGGGTCTTGCAAGATACAGCGACGATTACTCAAGATCAGCTGGTCCATCAATGATGTTCTCAAAAGATACTTCTGACCACCCTGACAGTAGGCAACACAATTTAGTACAAACACCACAGAATACTGCATCCGATCCACAACCAGCTGGAATGATAGCCCGGCCTGCTGCTGCATTTTCGTTATTGCAAAGTATTAATCCAAATTTCAATTTAGGATTTACAGCACGTCGATCAATGTTGAAAGGTAATAGGAAATCATTTTCTTGTGTGATTCCACTGTCACATATCTTTGGATTCTGTAGAAATGTTAGAAAAGTTATTTTTGGAGCCAAACACACGGTTGTACTTGTGCGAAAAAGCGATGATAATGATGCAATGTGGCACGCTGAGGGAGCTGATGATGCTGCAACCAGAGCACTTCATGGCAAAGTTATACTAACAAAACTTTCCCTGTGGATGCCAGTGATGACTCCAACAATATCTGAAGAAGATCGGTTACTATCTTTTATGAGTCAGGGCGGTAAATCAACGTTGTCATGGTTGACTATGACCACAGATGCTATCCAGGGTAATATTAATGGTTTATTTACGTGGCAAATAGCATCACAGCAGGGTGTTTCTGCACCAAGACATATATTTATTGCGCTTCAAAATACTGCACGAGTAAATAATCAAACACAAAATATAATGATATTTGATAAACTCGGTGTTTCTGAGGTTTCATTAAGGATAAATGGACATCAAGAACCATCCGAGGATATTTTGGTAAATTTCGATCAAAATCATGTAGCACGTGCATATCATCGTCTTATGTCGTTCATGGGTCGTGATCAAAACATTGGTACTGGTTTGCAAATATCGCAGCTAGATTTTACATCGCTGTATCCGATTTATTACTTTTCGCTTGAACATTTAGATTTAACCAAACAGTCAGTAGTTGATATACATTTTCGAGCTCGTGTGAATCGAGGAGCTATTGTCAATTACAGAGCAATTGCTGTTATGCTCAGCGATAAATCGATGTTACTCGAAGGTGTTGGTGGACGAATGAGAGTTATTGATGCTCCAGTAGAAAACATGTAATTAGATCGTTCATAATAATTATAATGTCATATCATCACGTTAGTGTGAGTCTGACTCCTGGTCAGATTAAAAGGCTGCAATCAGCATCAAAAAATAATTGTGGAATAAAAATATCGCTAAAGCGAGAACAGGTGACAGGTGCAAATAAACTATCGTTGACCGAGAGTCAGTTCAAAAACTTCAACGACGCTAAAAAATCAAATAAAGGCGTTAAACTTAATCTTTCTGCGGGCGCCATCAAAGATATTGCTAAAACGGGTGGTATATTTCCGCTTCTCGCAGCTATACCAGTATTAATAGCCGCTGCAGCACCAGCTGTTGCAAAGGCATCTGCGCTAGGTGCTGTTGGAACAGCTGCTGGAATGGCGTTAAAGAAAGCAATCGGACAAGGAATCAAAAAAAAAGGGAAGAGGTTTAAGTTTACCAGGGACCCCGCCTTCGTGGTACGGAAGGGGTTTAAGACTTCCCGGGACAGTTTACTAATAACACCCATGTCCAATTTTGATTTACTTAATGCTGCTAAGCAATTAAAAATAAAAAATTTCAGAGGTGTTTTTATGCGCGATCAATTACCAAAAAAACCAAACAATATTGAAACTGGTATAATTAATCTCGATAAAAACTCTGGACCAGGCACGCACTGGGTCGCATATGCAATTGATCCACGTGGAATTATTTATTTCGATTCGTATGGATTAGCACCACCAAAAGAATTTTTAAAGTACGTTACCGGTGATATTCCAATCTGGTATTCAACGCTACCAACACAAAAAATAACTGATCCTCCAATATGCGGTCTTGAAACCCTCGCTATGCTTGATGCTGTATCAAAATCAACAGCGCCGCCTCATAAAGTCGTACACGCGTTCACTACGCTAAGTCATAACACTTAAACTGATATCAGTAAATATAATGGTAGATATTTATGGAAGATCCTCAGGTAAAACTCAGAAGTTCGATTTATCTAAATATGCAACTCTTGATCAGCTCAGAAATGAAATCGATGATTTATTAAATATCACGAGTGTGGATCAAAATGAAGTTGTCGTTTTTCAGGACAAACAAGGACGATTAAAAGCGAGTAATATACAACTATCAGATGTTCTTGTACGAATTCCCAACGCGGTTGTTAATAATGTCGTTGCTTTCACTGATCAAGGTAAAATACAAGATTCGGGCAAGTCTGTTAACGATTATGTTAGGAAAGCCGGCGATGTATTTACTGGCGATATTGATATGTCAAGAAAAAAAATTATAAACCTGGGAGATCCAATAACAGATTTCGACGCCACAACAAAAAAATATGTTGACGATCAAGAATACAGGTACGTGTTGGTTAGCGGCGGTATAATGCGAGCATTTCTCAACATGAACAATAATGGTATTAATAATCTCAGAACACCAGAAACGGAATTCGACGCTGCAAATAAAAAATATATTGACGATAGGGAAATAGCGATTAATGAAAGAATTCTTGTATTAAGAACTGAATATAATGCTCATGTACAAACATTTCTAAATTTTCGTAGAAATATAAACAGAAATATTAACGAAATTTTTGGAACTCCACCAACTGTTATTATTAATCTCGCTGACATTAACACGAAAATCAACGATATCATTAGTGGCATTCCTAATATTATTCAAAAAACTAATCTCGTTAAAATTCCTCACAAGCAGATCATTAATATCGTGTACACAGTCGCATCAGGAAAAGCAACATGGACACCTGAAAATAACACCCTTAAACATACCGCAGAGGTCACTGGTGTATATAGATTATCTATATTTTGTGCTGAAATATTTACTATATTTACCACATTTACATGGCGTCATTCAACCGATAGTTTTTCTGGAACTGTGTCTATAGTGTTAAACAAAGATGCTGAAGAAACGTTTATGCTGGTAGTTGATAATAAAAAGTTAACCACAGCAGATTATTGGTGGTGTATAGAATTCATAGCTGAAACTCCTCAATTAGTTACCTAGATAAGTATAATGAATCAGGAGTCATTTATCGACGTTCAACGTCACAGATACGCTCAAGTATGTGAGTGTCAAACTAAACTAAAAAATATCATCGACGATTACACGATAAAGGTACAAAAATATCGTCGATGTATGGTTGTTATTGATATAATAGTATACTCGGTTTCTGCTGTTATTGCTGAAACTGGATTATTACTATCAACAATAACGATGACAGCGCCTGCAGTTGTAACAATTATAGTTTCAACGGCAACAACATGCGCAGTTTTTTTCAGTATTATTGCTAAGAAAATATATACGTGTACAAATAATAAACTAAACGAGTACGTGATGAAATTGCACACAGCAACAGCCGCATACACTAAATTATGCTCGTATATTTCAGCGTATCTCGGTGATGGTAAAATATCCGATGAGGAATTTGTAACGATAATGAAAACCTATGATGAAGCATTCATAATCGCTAGTGACAATAACGGAAAGATGGAGAATTAAATAATAACGATAATAATAACGTCAGAGTCGCGCGAATTACTTCAGCAGATCGTAGCTAATACAACGCCGTCAAAAACTACTATGATATCATTAAGTTCAACCAATCCTGAATTTAGCGTTAATTTTCCGACTGCAATTCCAGCAAAGGAAATAGCATTAGCGCAATTACGAGTTTATTATAGTTGGCCTAATATTAGATCAAAACCGTTTGGTGGACAACAACCAAATAATTCACTGGTATTTGCGAATAAAAATAAACCAGATGGAACACCTGATTGGCAAGTTGTTGGAATTTCAAAAGGCAGTTATCAAATAGAACAGATTAATGATGAGTTCCAACGCAGAATTAAATCTATTACAGGAAAAGAATCTAAAATAGCAATAACTGTTTATGAACCAACATTATCGGCGGCGATTGAAATAAATTCTCCTGATTATCTCGTAGATATCTATCAAAGTTCGATTAGATCCGTGTTAGGATGGCCTGAAGTTCCTCCTGACCAAAAATCTAATGGAATTCCAGAACCGACTAAAAATGCGTTTCTCACAACAGAAAAGAGATTTATAAAACGTCCAGAATATCGAAATAAATTTCCGTGGGTATCCGCTGATCGACCAGAATATTATCAAGAGCTCTATGGTGAAAAATTATATATTAAAAGAGTTCACTTACATAAATCTGTTAATGAAGAAATTCACTTTAATGAAGAAAATTTAAAATTATGGTCCGACCCAATTAAACTCGAGTATGAACAATCAGTTAATAAACTACGAAATTTATTTTCTTCTTTATTACAATATTACAGCGAAGATGTAAAACAACAGATAATTGAAACAATAAAACATTTAAACATTATTATGATAGATTTAAGGCGTATTAATGATATAATTTTACACGCTGTAAAAGAGCGTAGGGGTGCTATAGATCTTGATGATAATTTAAACTGGGATATGATGAAAAATTTGTTTATTAAACATTACAAAATAACAGAAAAAGATTTACAAACATTTATTATACCAGATTTAAATATCTCTGAAATGAAGAAATCATTAAATGATCTTATTGAAGAATATTATCCGCGAGTAATTGAATCATGGAGAAAAATAGTCTCATCACCGGTTATACTAAAACACAATAACAACCCCTTTGGTGCCGGACATCATATATCGCCAGGCATTGTAAACATAACAACAACAATTGCAGTCAATCTAGTATGTGATGTTATTGAAGGTAGCTATCAGGTAGATCTTTCTAAATCTAGCCACCGCAGTGGCACTGCGGAGCAAGGGTACATATTATTCAGTTTTAGCCCGTTGGTCCCTCCCGGTTCGTTAATTGTATCAGAGCCAATTAATCCCGTGTACCTGCGAGTTCATAATCCGTTGTTATCAAGAATACACTTTAAACTTACAGACCAAAATAATAGAATTCTGGACACGAGAAATGAAGTGCTAAATATAAACCTGTATGTACGCTCATAATACGTTTTTATTATAAAAAAAAAAAAAAATATCCGGATGTCTATAATATTATTCTTTTGTTTACATAAAATCCGTGCACAATCGAAATCTATTATCTAGAAGACTGTGGCTGCAATTGATTATTCCATATAACGGCTGTGCTGCGTAAAGTTATTTTAAGAACCGCTATATAACTAAATCAATATCCGCTGTTACGGCTTTACGTATAGACTCAGTGTTATAATATATATATTTTGGAAACTAGAAATATAAAATCTCATTTTAGACAGAATATTGTAATTTTTAGGAATAACGATATGACTGACAAATTGTTAAGCTAAGGTTATTGGTAAACACATACTAACTTTTTCAATATGTATTTATAACAAGATCCGATAGCTCAGTTGATAGCGTGTAGAAACTCTCATCCGGAGGGTCATGGTTCGAAACCCAAGAAGGACAAATTGTCTGCGGGGGCGATTTTAGGCCAAGATTTATAATTTATTGGGGGCTCCAGCCCCCCCGTCCTCAGAGTACACCAATCCACTACGTCAACACGTGGTGGATTCACTTTTGTGAATCACCCATTGGTTGATCGTTATGGGTTGGTGTGCTGGCGTGAAGACGGCATTTCATCATCATCATCATCATATCATCATCATATCATCTCATCAAAAATATACAGCGGGGGTGATATGAGGTCGTGACCTTGTGACTTCACTAAAGGGGTACCCCACACAAGGGCCATTCCAAAAGACACAATCGCAAAACTAAAAATAAACCAAATGAGATTCCAAGTCACAAAGACCAATCAGCCTTTGAGTTCCTAGAGTTTCGGTTACGGATATCTAGGAATTCTTGTAAGGCAATAAACAGAATCTGATTTGTCACTAAAATAAGAGCTACACGCGTATAAACAACCCTCTGAGTTCTTAGAGTTTCGGTTACGGATATTTAGGAATTCTTTCGGGGGTAAAACTAATAACACGTATAGACAACCCTCTGAGCCTCTAAAGTTTCGGTTTCGGATATTTAGCGGTCTCTTGGAGGGTAAATGTCTAAACACAGATTCGGAACCTCATTAGGTTTATCTGATACAACTATGGAATGGTAGACCGAATGTCACCCCGCGCTGTATATTTTTGTTTATTTTTATATTAAATATAAAAAAAATAAATATATATAATGAACCATGAAAACATCAATGATATTATCTGTGCTATTAAAACACTAAAACATAACGGAATAAAAAATATCTGATAATCTCGACCCTCAGAAAATTATGTGCGATTTTGAATTACTGCAACAGAGAAAATTTGATAATAAATATACACTATCTTCAAACTACAGATTTATAAAATTAATTTATCAATCTATGCTTGAATCACTAGCTATGGTAAACGACAATCAAGTAAAGCTATTTGCACCTCTTGCACGTTCGATCGAAAATATTAAATCCGAACTGTCTCACGAGTATGAAAGAAAAAAGATTGTGGATAATCGTGTAATGCAATTAAGAAAGATTATGTTATCTGATTCTGTCAATGCTGAGAGCAGCGACGGTGAAGATGGAACCTTGACAGAGTCAGTGACTGTAATTATGGCTAAACAAAATCCTTGGGAAAATTGACAGAGTCGAACTATTTGTTTTTTGTTATGAAGACAGAGTTAGATATATTCAAATATTATCCGCTGATCGTATTTTATTGAATATGCTGATCTGTATATTTTATTTGCGACAAATTGTACCGATCGTGGATGTATGCTAAAATATTTTGCAGCCGCATTAATTGATGGGAAAGTCATTTCTTGGTCTGTTTCTGTATTTATGGATTTAATAGATCTTCTTGCAAACTTTTTACATTTTCCAGTATTTCCACGTGCGGAATTTTGACTTTGTGTAATAGCCTGCAGGTTAGATAACCGATTATTCTGGGGATTTCCATCAATATGATCATCTACAAGTCCATCTTTGATCAATCCAAAATAACATTCGTAGGTAAATATGTGTGATAAATAATGTTTATTTCTTTTGGTATTAAACGCAAGATAACCAATATTATTAAGACTACCGACTGGTTTCTTTAATCGACAATTTCTAATCACACCTTCTCGCGATGCTTCATAATTGGTAAGGATTGGATGTTTCACAAATTCGTTTTGCTCCATTATATATATATATATAATATTATTTGTCTAAATCATTGTTTTGAAATCTAACCAGATAATCTTCTTCGGTCTTTATAGGAGAGTCAGTGTTATTTTTTTTTGTCATAATATCGTTTTAATTCTCTGTATTTTTTTCCGCCACCACCTTTTAGACACAATTGAGTTTTT
>JAECUM010081407.1:0-15645 GCA_016617855.1 Megalonaias nervosa | reverse complement strand
AAGAACGGAAGAATTTCCAACAGACTCTTTTGTCTCGCTTCCCGTTTAAAGATTATTTTGAAGCAATATTTTCAATTTGTCTTGTTATAATTTATTTAATGATGTATTTGAGAGTTCTTCTGTCTTCAACAGAACGTGCGTATAATGGTTTTTGTTCTCCCTGTTTACTGCTGTAATTGCTGGTTTGATGTCCATCCTTCTGTCACGTGTAACCTTGGTGGGAACAACCAATCTGTCCAAATGGTCTGCCTTGCATTACGGGGTATTACAGGCAGTGGCATACTAAGGGTAAATGGAGCCCGGGGCGATGATGATGGCCCAAAGGGGTTTTGGTGCCCCAAGACATCCTACGCGTGTGGTTTTGACACCCCAAGTTCTCTGGCACCCGGGACAACCACCCCGTCCGCCGCCCCATCCGCACCCTTAGTATGCTACCGATTACAGGACATGCTAACTAGATGCCGTCTGTGAAGACATATACTTATTTCAAACAGGTGTTTTCATTTCTCAAAAAAACTGACCAAGTGGGTTGGTGTTTCTGGTTTTGATTAGAAACACGTACTTTGACATTATTCGGCACACATATTACACGTTTTTGCAAATGGTCCGTTGCTTTTTTAATTTAATTTTTATTATTTTATTTTATTCCATTACATGTTATTATAATGATAATGTTGTCTACTGGACTTGATTTTTTTTAGAAATTCAATTCAGTTCTGTTTGACCTGATAAACAACCAGTAGTTGAAACATATTATATCTTTTGCTGACCTAGATTGAGAACCAGCGTCAGGTTTGGAGCAAACAATTTTTTTTATTGTTATTCATTTCTAGAGTAAGAATCATTGATTTTTAGCTAAGGCTATACTAGGGTACGTGATAATTGTAATGTAACATTTCTACGTTGTTCTGTAGAGAGGTGATCACGTGGCCCCATCCGGGAATCTGTTTTGCGTTTTAATTTACTGTATAGTCGTTTTCTTGAGAAGAAATAGCCAGTTGTGCTTTACACCTTTGAAGCTCAAAGGTGTTTTGTTCTGACCAGGTTGAGTTGAAATTTTCTATTTTTTTGAATTAGTAATTTATTTACCCTCGAAAATACTGGCAGTCATGAGAATTCTAGGACAAAGGCATTTATCGAAATTTATTCAGAAATTCTAAACTGGAATATTATTTCCTTGTGATTCAACAAAGAACTGTTGACACATCAAGACAAAGCAGACTATCGAAGACGTCATCGCCTTCTATCATGGGATCTCATCGGTATTCGAACTGAAACGTGTAGATTCGTACAAAAATAACAAGAGAAAAAAGTGAAGCCAACAAGCTTTGTAAATTTTAACAAAATAATTTATTTTCCTAGAAACCAATGTAAAAATTGGAAATAGGACTTACGGTTTGTGAATATAATCCAAAATTTAATCCTAAGATTGAAAAAATGCAAGTCCTATCACTAAACAATTCTAATAGAAGCCGCTTTCGAATCTCGATGAAATTCCAATATGGAGGCGATGACGTCAGATGAGATTGTTGTACTAATGACAACAGATCCTCGATTCAATCACAGTTTATGTTTCCGTTAAACTCTAGAATAAATTTCCACTGAATTTCTTTGTCCCAGAACTTTTTATAAAAAGTACACTTGTTTAGTTTTCCAGGGAATAAATGATTAAATTCCAAAAAATAGAAAAACTTCAGAACAAACCGGCATCAACAATATAAAACACCTTGTATCTTCAAGGTGTTAAGAATACGACTGGCTGGAAAGCTCTCGGAATGAGTATTTAACCCAAGTAAAACGTCATTTCATTCTCGCGTGATGGGTCACGTGGTCTCTTAACATTTGTACAGCGTAATAAAAAGAATGAAAATTAGCACGTAGGCAAGAATAGCCCTATCTAAGAACCAAATTCTCACACTAAAAATATATAAAAAAGAAAGACTGTTTACAGTTCAGCTATCATGCGGGCCGAAATGACCTTGGCAATAGCCAATCGTTTTCGCGTAGTGTTTACAAAATCTATGAACCAAAGTGAGCTAAAAATAGTACTAATATAATAGCCTTTACGTCCTATACAAACTGAATTTACTGGAAAAAAATATCGAATCCCGTGAAAACAATCATTACAATAAAATGTAATGAAGCAAAAATAAAATAAAAAAGAACGTTAAAACTAACATACAAGCAACTTAATTACATATTCGTAACGTTACTGTGATTCACTTAGAACTTTTATTTGATAGGACATATATTTTTTAATTTTTGGATTAATTTTTGGATTTGATTCATAAACCGTAAATCATTTTTCTCATTTTTATCTTGTTCTTCAAGGGAAATAAAATATTTGTTAAAATTTACAGAGCTTGTTGGCTTCACTCTTTTCTTAGTACTTTTGTACGAGCGTAGACACGTATCAATAGTAATAGTTGCGACAATTTTAAAAATAAAACCTTTTGGATATAATTTGTGTAAAAAACAAAGATTGACAGAGAAAGTAAATCTTGTGCTTGAGGCTGAAAATAGGGAAAAACCTAAATGCTTATTATACGGTGTGCTTTTATCCGTTAACCATTTTTTGAACCTATTCTCTCTCACATAATGGGCTGCGGTTGAAGCTATAACTACCACTACAGCAGCTTAGATGCAGAAAAGGTGTCAGGCAGTTACGGCTGATATTCTAAAGTCTAGAAATATTTAAAATCCAACATATCGTTTTCAATCCTCACACAATTTGTAGTGACCAAAATAGAGTTATCTGCTATTCAAAACCCAGGTATATAAAAGCCAACATGCCAAAATGCCACATTTACCATCCACCACGCAGTTTGTAGTGATCAATACCAGGTGATCTACTATTCCATACCCAGTTATCTAGTATCCAAAACACACACACACACACACACACACACACACACACACACACACACACACACACACACACTATACCATCCAGTGCACCTGATGGGGTGAATAACACTCGATTGATATTATAAACGAACCAATTACGTACTATTCAACACAACACATTCACCTTTTTCTATCCAACTTACCGTTTGTTGGTACCAATACCCATTTATTTGATATCCAATACTCAGTGATTTGGTATCCATCACTCCACATTTACTATCCATCACCCAGTTATATACTACCCAACATGCAATTTTGAATAATCAATAATCTGTTATATATTATCCAATGCAGCACACCATACCATTCAAAACGCCTTTCGGAGTTCCCAACACCCAGTTTGCTACCATGCAGCAAAACATCCAGTTATGTACTGTTAACCTATGAACTTTTTCAACATTACGTTTCTGGTCAAATTCCAGACACCCATTCTCACGTCATATTCTATTTAGATCTCATATTACTGCATAATGCTAATCTTATGAACGCTTTAAACATTAAGTTTATGTTTTTCTTGAACCCATACAGTCACAAATGTTAAACCTATGGACAGGTTAACATGGTATTCCTATTGACGTCATACAGCCATACTTTCAATATGTCAGCCACAAAATTAATTCCTTATGACATCATATACCGATTTTTTATGCATACTGCCACATATTACTACTCATATTCAAGATAAGAAAGAATAATTTCAATATTGCAAGTGCAAAATATATGCACTTCATTCACCTATAGGCTTTTAGAATAAAAAAAATAACAATATGATACATGACGACTTGTAACGGTAAGTAAAAGAAACCACAAAATGGTCATTCTTTGACTTGTATGACTAGCTGGTCTAATGAGTAGTCATCATAAGATCTGTAGATCTAGCTACCTTGTTCCCCGAGAGGTAATTATAAGAGCAGTATGGCAAGCTAGTCTACCGAGTAGTCATTATATGATCAGTACGTTTCGCTACCTTGTTCCCATGAGTGGTCATTATATGACCAGTTCATCTTGCTAACTTGTTTAATGAGTGGACCGCTCCGGTGGCCTAGTTGTTAGAGCGTCCGCCTCGGATGCGGGAGGTCGCGGGTTCGAACCCCGGCCGAGTCATGCCAAAGACTTTTAAAAATGGAACTAACAGCTGCCTCGCTTGGTGCTCAGCATTAAGAGCTTAGTGTTAGGACTGGTCGGCCTGGTGTGAGGATAATGTGACTGGGTGGGACATCATGTCACGTGTCTGCAGCATGATGCCCCAGTGCTAGACATCACTATAAACTGTCACACTGCAGACTTCGTAGCGATATGACTGAAAAATTGTCAAAGCTACGTTAAAAATCTCAATCACACACACACACACACACACACACACACACACACACACACTGTGTAATGAGTGTCTATTACATGACTTGTACATCTACCTAGCTGGTCCCATGAGTGGTAATTATAAACATTCTTGACTCTCTATCAAACCATGCTTGTTGTATATGTAGCAAATACAGAGTGCATTCATCTATCAATTATCAGTTGATGTACGCTTTTTTTTCATATCTCTGCTATACGTGTGTGTCATGCGTGTGTGCATCTTTTTATGTGTGTGTTTGCGTGTGCGTACGTGTACGCTCCATCTGTAAAAATACGTCCACTCTTCATTAAAAGGAAACATGGCTTGCCCAGTTTTCTCTTAGTGAAATATTTATACGAGTAGTCCATACAAAATACATAGTATGCATATATTTTATTCATATCATATACAAATACACATAATTACATTTTAAAATATAATTCTCCGGCTATTGCAGTACAACCATGTTTGAAATTATTACGTTGCTTCATTTTGAAATTATTTATATTCATGGTGATTAAACAAATACAAGAGACACTAAGAATTTTAACCTGAAGGTTGGTATACATGAAGTATAGGTCTACAAAGAGTGCAACTCTAGAATCCTGAACATTTAAAGCATAGTAATTCGGTCATGAGCGAGTAAAAGGGGAAGTACAATGACAAGTCAATTAACACATAAGCATGCAATAGGTCCATTTACTACAGTTCATTGTTATGCATTTCTTACCATTGCTGCTGACCATATGATTTATTTTTATCTTTTCCCTCGCTTTCTCTCTTTGTTGGTTTAATTCAGTTTTAACACCAGAAGTCCACAGAGAGAGAGAGAGAGAGAGAGAGAGAGAGAGAGAGAGAGATTGAGATTTAAATACTTATAGTATATTTTATGGATAAAACTGGTATTAGCTTAATTTGCAAAATAAAATAAATGAATTCACATCATAATGATGCACAGATGTTCAGTGTAAACCTGTTTGTATTACATTTTGTTTTACAAATTTCAATACCTCATTTTGTAGGCATAATATTTTTCCATTGAAAGTATGTCATGTTATATCCAGCTGTAACATTGACGTAACTCAAGAAAGAGAAAGACGTTTGAGTAAATTTTCAGTGTAAATCATTCTAAATTCATCAAAATCACCAAATGAACTGTAGGAATATGAATCTTTGTACAGTTAAATTGAAAACAAGAAAGCTTCTGGTCATTTCCAGAAGAAGAAAAAATGTAACAAAAAGGCCTAAAGCTAAAAACATCTTGGTGATGTGTGAAGTTTTAACTAAAATATTAATACCAACATTTAACCAGTGGGAACATTTGTTATTTAACGAAGAATCCAGAAAAGCTTATGTTGATGTTAATCAGTTTTCAAGCATTTTGCGCATATTAGATGATGCAGCTATCTAGTTGAGTATGATTACCACGGGTCTCCATGTGAATCTCAGACTTTTAGAAGAAATTTAAGCGGTTCAGCTGCTTCAGTTTTCATTACATTTTGTGTAGAGAAAAACAAATTCAGGTACTGTAATCTCCATATGAGAGATGGTACAAGAAAATTTGTCAGAAAATGGACAGTACAGAAATACATGTTGATTTGTTCGAATGCATGTTTGCTAGTTTACAAGCTGGATTTAAATGGGTACAGAATAATTAGAGCTATAAAATACGATATAATCGTTTTATGTTTGATCATAAAAGATGAAACAGGTCTTAGTATTGGGTACTTTTCACACCATGAATATGTGAAATAGTGAAAGTTTGTGAAAAGTGTAGAGTGTAACTTAAACCCTAGAAAAGACTCCTACCTAGAGGACTCATACCATAAAAACTAACAAATTTCATATTTCTCAACAATGGTTTATATACACAGTTATGTGTATCTAATTGGTATTGTTCGTTAGTAATTTTAATTTATTATATGCAATGGGTTATGTAAAACTTTATTTTGTAACTGACATTGTCCAAAATCAAGTTCATTTTGTACGAGACCAAAATCATTGACTTTTATTATGCTGTAAAAAAACTAGTACAAAACTAATATTTTCTCTGTGAGTATGGGTTTAATATTACAATCATTATCAACAGAAGTAAACATATGTATCTTGGTCTGAGTCAAGGACTCTGTGTTTACCATGTTCATTATAATAATTTTAGTTACAGACCTTCTAATTATAACTTAGATTCATCTTAAAAGATTTTCGAATCTTCTTGAATGAAATTCTCCATTAGGTGATAGCTTTTTTATATAAAATGCAAATTGTGACATAGTTCTGGTAGAGGCGTTCAAAATCTTGTTTACTGGGAAGAAATCATTTGCGTTATTGTATTTCAGATCTGGCTTTGAAATTATTCAAATTGTTCTTTTATGAAACTGCCAAAATTTTTTATAATATTTTTGTTAAAGATATACTTGGAATTATAGTGAAATTCAATTAAGCATATATTCTTGGATTATATTATAGTGATTCAACAAAAGACACATCTCCACTTTACAGGACATCACAGGCACATCAACACGCTCAGCTGTGGATTTGTTTTGAAATACCACAAAATTTTACTTGTCTTAGAAATTCCAGGATTGTTTTGGATTTAATTCGCTTGATTGGTTTTCGCTCTTTTCTGTTGCTTTGTTTAAGACCATAGAGTCGTAACAACACTATGATGTGCCTAGTAAATGGACAATATACAATGGCCAGATAACGGAAAGTGATTTCCAAGACAGTCAAAACTCAATTTGGTGAGGCTCTTCATTCTTGAACTCATCTATTCTGATGTTCCATATTATCAAGTAATCATCATTTGTCCTTCAAGAGGAGCAAACAGTATATTTCAGATCTTGACATAAATCCTTCGCTCTTCCCACAACTGAAAAAGTTCATTGAAGAGAGAAGAGGAGGGGAGCATATTCTAAAGAAATACAATCAATATCAAAAAGGTCATCTTTCATTACCTTATGTTTAAATATGTACATCAACATGATCAGAAAGAGTACTGCAAAAATATGATCGTGAGAACTAGAAAATAAGGTATATTTGTTATGTTATAAAAACAGCAAAAAGACTCTCTTATATCTTCACCTGGTGTAAAATCTGATAAACACAATCTTCTATTTAGAACTTAGTTCAGCCAATGCCCCACAACCTTTTCACTCAGAAATTCTCCTTTCGGACTCTCCACATTTGGAGGTAATAAAGCCAAGTATAATGGTGTCACTGCACCTGGAAAAATAAACAGTCATAATACAGGTAAGATAGATACTCAAAACCACATGGATACAACATTAATTTCATAAAGAAAATATTCATGAATTATTAAATTTTATTATGTAAACAAAGTCATAAATGGAACAGTAATTAACTTATTCATTAAAAATGCTGGTTATGAAGGATTTAAGATAGCACATCACTAGCCATGATGGGTGGAAAGTTAAATAATTTCATGAGATTTAAGAACTTTGCATTTAATGAGGGAAGTTAGAAATTGTATTTATCACATGACTCGAGGAGCTACAGCAACTCAGTGCAGTGTTCAAATACAAAAGAACAGAAACATCAGACACAGCCCAGGGCAAGTAACTTTAAAACAATTGCAAATCTGACTATATTTCCACTAGCTCTGCCCCCAGGTTGCATTTTCCTAAAAAGGCCCTAATTATTAGTTATTTTAACACAAAGCTGAAATTGTTGTACTTTAAATATAAAACGATGAACAAAAATTATATTAAATTGGCTTATGTGTTTACTTGTCTCTCAAAGTATATTATATTGTCCTCCAGGAACTGAAATCCATTACCTGACAATTCACCATTGTCTCAAAAAATAATTGATCAAACATAAACCAAGACCAAGTCGCTTTAAAAGACTTGCCCTTACTTAATATCTGTTTTGCCAAATTTTACTATTATTTTGACAACGCTCACTGTGCAGAAAAATTAAATGGTTACTCTCTTTTATAACTTGCATCAGATCACCTATGCATTATATGCCATCTTGACGTATCAGTCCCTAACCCTCCACCTTAATTTGCTACTTAGAGAAACCTCCGTATGATAAACAGAACCCAACTAATGCATGACATCCAAGCAAACCTAATAACTAGCTTACCTCCTACAGGAGAACAACTCGATAACTGCCTGCGTCCATTGCTTGACAAACATGCCCGAGCAACCAAGTCCAGAGTAGCAACTCAGAAGTGTTCTCCGTGGTATAGCAGTGTTAGGGACCAGCTTCGCACAGATAAAAGGGACGGCCGTAAAGCTGAGAGGCTTTGGCTTTCCACCAGACTCAAAATATTCATAAGAAAAATTAATGAAGCCGCTAAGAAGACTGTCACAAACATAGTCCATGCAGCGAAAGCAGCCCACTACAGTACTAAGATCACGGAAAGTTCCAGCTGCAAAGAGCTATTTGAGATTACTAACAAGCTAATGTCAAGGAATAACTGTACGCCACTTCCAACTACCTTCTCTCTAATCGACCTTCCGCATCTGTTTGTAAACTTCTTCCGTGACAATGTACAAACCATCAGAGATAAACTTGACAACACAATTTCAGTTGACTCGTCGTCACCATACAGCTGAGATACAGAATTTCAGCGGCAACCGTTAGCAGCATTTGAACTTGTCTCTATGAATTTAGGATGTACAATCGTGATGAAGAGTGCACCAAAGTCATGTGAACTTGATCCGATTCGACATCACTGCTGCTTGAGTGCTTGGATCCAATATTGCCTTCACTAACTGATGTTATTAATACCTCTCTCTCATCCGGGGAATTCCCATCATTTTACAATAGTGCCATTGTAAAGCCTCTGCTGAAGAAACCAACACTCGACCATGACGATTTAAAGAACTACCGCCCAGTTTCTAATCTCCCATTCATGTCAAAAAGTTTAGAAAAAGTTGTTCTATCCTAACTTGTATCTCATCTGAATTCAAACAGTCTTTTTAGCAATGTACAGTCTGCATATCGCCCTTGCCACAGTACTGTAACTACTCTTCTGAAAGTAGCTAATGACCTTCTCTCTGCTTTGGATAGCGAAAACATTACAGTCCTCACTCTCCTTGACTTGTCTTCAGCATTTGACACAATAGACCATGATAAATTACTTCACCGTCTCCAGCATGTATTTGGCATTCACGATACAGCCTTACTATGGTTCAAGTCCTACTTGGTCAACAGGACACAAATTGTGTCCGCAAATGGAAAACACTCCAGCCCAGTTGATCTATGTTGTGGTGTTTCACAGAGGTCTGTTCCTGGACCTGTTCTCTTCATTCTATACACTCAGCCACTCTCAAGTGTCATAGATCATCATCCAGTGTCTCACCAATTGAATGCTGATGACACCCACATATACAAATCTAGCCATCCAACTGAAGTTGAAGCTACCATCCAAGATGTAGAGAGGTGCATTTCCGATGTGAAATCATGGATGACATGTAACAAGCTGCAGATGAATGATGCTAAAACTGAAGCCATTCTGATTACAACACAAAGACTTTCTCATTCACATCCTTTACCTCAGACAATAAATATCAGCAACACCAACATTAAATTCACACAGTCAGTACGAAACCTAGGTGTTACTCTCGACAGTACTCTCTCATTGCACCAACATGTCATGAACATATGCAAGGCTGCATATCTTGAGCTGAGACGCATCAGCTCCATTCGCAAGTATCTTTCAGTTGATGCCACTAAAACACTTGTGTGTTCCTTAGTACTTTCAAGACTGGACTATTGTAACTCAGTTCTGTCTGGTTCGTCTCAATATCTACTCCAGAAACTTCAAAAGTTCAAAACACAGTTTCTCGGATCATCCTTAGAGTACCACGATCAGAGCACGCCTCCCCCCTGCTCTGTCCCCTACACTGGCTATCCATACGATCCAGAATTAAACACAAAATTTGTTCTCTGTGCTAATTTTCACTGACGGGCTCCAGTCCAACATACCTATCCAACCTCACCCAAGTGTACATACCACCAAGATACTTACGTTACTCTTCTGACACTCGTATTCTCATTATTCCCACCATGAAAATGAAATCATATGGACAACGTTCTGTTGCATACCGGGGCCCAGCAACGTGGAACGAATTGCCCACTGAACTTAGACACAAACACACAGTGATCTCATTCAAGAGCGCTTTTAAAACTCACCTATTTCAACTGCAAGAACAGACTTAAAGACCTAATAATGTTTCCTTACTTTAAATATTTACAGCATGTTTTAATGTTTTCTAATTTCGTGATGTTTGTTTGTATTTTTGTAATCATATCATTCTATATGTTTTTTAAGTGTTGTCAAATGTTGTAAAGCGCATAGAGCTTCTAAAGATTATGCGCTATAGGAAGTCCTCATTATTATTATTATTATTATTATTTTACTTGGGATGTTGGTCACTAAACGCTCGTTCACATTCGACTGCAGAGGGGGTATAGCAAATGAGGTTTCCAACAGTTTCATAATTTCTGCATGCTCAGGTGATAAATTCTGATTAAATGTGATATACATCATCTGCATCTCATCATCTGTACCTAGGTCTAAGTATTTGGTGGGTTTGGAGTCATTTCATTTCCAAAACAATGAAAAGTAACCATGTTTCTGAATGCTGTGAATAGAAATGAACGCAGAGAGACATTGACACCTTTTTACAGCAATCTGTAAAATCAGTAGGATCAAGTTTATAATTAGTTTGTGTGATAGTACTGTGGATGTATCACAATGACAGATAATACTCACTCCATATCAATAGAATAAGCAGCTACCAGCTCTTTGAACTAAATAGATTTAAGTACAATGTAATGATCTCAGTTCCTTCAGGTGAAAAAAACCCCACTGTATTAGAGGCCTTTTACAAGTCACTAATTCCGTAGCTGAGATTAATCACATAGTTCCTGCTCCTTATATTTAACCAGCAATGCATTACTAAGTCAGACTGAGCAAGGGACATATTATTATTATTATTATTATTATTATTATATTATTATTATTATTATTAGTCATGCAGTACAAGTGTGTGCTGCTTTCAGGTAATCGGTTAAATACGGAGATAGATAGGCCAATAGATAGGGTCCAGCTGGGAGAAGAGAAATGTATGGAGCCCAACAGGGAGCAGATCTAAACATTAGGTTCTAGCTGGAAACAGATCAATAGATGGGGCCAACTGGGAGCAAAGCAGTAGATGGGACGCAGCAGGGATCAGATCAATAAATGGGAGCAGAGTAATTATTACTTACCAGTGCATTTGAAGAACTTCTAAAGAAAACTACCGCATAGCAAAAGTGTCTTCTAGGTTTCTTTTAGGCAATTTATCTAACACTTTTTGACTGGGATAGGCCTGATGGGTAACTTACTTCTGATATTGGATCTGATCTAGATTTAGAGTGGCCCCAGGCATTGGGCTATTGAACTTTTTCAGTTGTGCGCAAACAGTCGATTTGGGTTCGAATCCTGCCCTACACAGCCCATGTCATCTGTCTCTGAGCAAGCACTTTACCTTGATGGTTTAGAACTAAATTGCATTTTATGCGCTGATACAAAAAAATTAATCGTGTGGCTAAATTGACTATGTACTATTCACTATATGCTAGTCAATTACCGTTTTAGGTGATTCTACCTTGTGTCATGCCCATGTGACATACCTTAATTAACATATGTACTTACATTGATAGACTTCACTACTTGAAATAAAATTAATGTAGGAATCAGCAAACTAATTTATCTAAAGAAAGATTACCTTCATCAATGGTCTTTGTTCCTTTGTGACTGGTCATGTCAGTATTTACATAACCTGGACAACACTGGAAACAGAAGTACAATACATTTGAAATGTTAGTACTTACGTAACTTGGTCTACGCTGGAAAATGAGAGAAGTACAATGCATTCTGTACTCGCATAATACTTATTTTTGACTATCTCTTATGTACAAAGACACTTTACTGTCATGCCTTTCATTCAATTTCATTTCATTACATTCAATTTCACTTCATTCATTGCATTTAATTTCCTTTTTTATTTTTAGTTTGGCTTATTTATCCCAGTTGAATTTGATTTATTCTTGCTTTGTTACCGACAAGTTAATGTACCTATTTTCCTCTCAAACATTTTAAACAAAGTATTTATGATTATTTTTTATTTGATGACGAAATTATGGTGAAAACCAGAAATCCAGAAATAGTTTTAGTATGATAAAGATAACAAAATAACTGACATCAGTTAATTGGTAATTTGATGGCTCTAACTATAACTCAATAAAAATCCAAGAAAGTTACCAAACACAAATGAAATCAGGCAATAGTTGATTTAATAGTTGTAACTGTACCTCAACAAATATGCACAAACAATTAAAAATCAGCTAATTGCTGATTTGATGGTGGTAACTATAACTCAATAAATATGAACAAGCAATTCAAAATCAGCTAATTGCTGATTTGATGGTGGTAACTATAACTCAATAAATATGAACAAACAATTCAAAATCAGCTAATTGCTGATTTGATGGTTGCAAATTTAACTCAATAAATATTGCAGAACAATCAAAATCAGTTAATTGGTGATTTGATGATTGTAACTTTAGCTTAATGCGGATGCAAGAGCTTCAAAATATTTTTTATGGTTTTGTAGATGGAAATAAATACTATTGAGTAGCATGCATACTGTGAATCGTACAAATCAAACTTACTGAGTTCACAATGATATCTGGCCTGCTAGAATCATGAGCAAAAGCCTTGCCCTGGATAAAAGACATGACCCTGACGCCAATCTTGGATACATGATAGGCCCACTTGGGCCACCCATTTTCTTCCACAGTGTCAGACTTCGCCGCTCTAAAAAGGAAAAATTGCTTTAGTGATAATGGATAAAGTCACCAGTAATAATGAATAGTTATTTTTTTCCTTTTTAATTCCGATCTACAGCAATATTATTGGCCAGGCCCGTTTGAATTGTTTGGGTTCATACCTGTATGAATCCAGTTTTTTTTAAAGCCACGCCCACCTACACTACTTTTCTGTACATAATACTCAATGAGGACTATATTTGGAATATTGGATCAATCAAACTCAAACGTCTCATGTAAGATTTTAATTATGAACCAAATACTGGACCAGTTTCTCAAATAAATGAGATATCTCTGCCAATGCTACAAGTAAAATACACTTTAAAAAAATAAATTAATATCGTATACTTACATATCTTGAAGTAAAAGACTTGACGATACCGTGATAAATTCATCAGTGTATGTATGTATTAATGTATGATAAGAAATCTGTGTACCGTTAGAATATGGAAAACTGAAATTTATTTTGCAGAATAAAATAAATCAAAATAAACGATGAAAGAAAAGAGAAAAATACTTTGTGGCCACAGATGGTTTCGAGCTCACAATCTTAGCGTTATGAGCGTAACACTTTTAACCAAGGGAACTATGCAAAAAACTTAGCATATTGTAATAAATTTTGGAGATGCGCATTTGGTTATAGCGCCCCGTTTAAGGAATTACTAGGAGCAAACGTCACGGAGAGAAAGTGTTAGTGAATTTCCATGATGCCATGGTCAATTAGTAATGAATTCAGACCCAAACTGCATGACTGTCCCTGAATAATGTAGTCCCTAATAAAATCTAGTGGTGTACCTTGGTGTTGTGACTGCAGTGGCAGTATTTACGGTAGGAAACCGGTAAATTACACAATGGGATAAACAAGAAGGAACTCTGCAGATACCGTTTATGTCGCCATGGTGGCAAATGTGATGTAGTTGTATTGGCGTAATATGCCTTGGAACCATGGATTGACTGGCCTAAGGTGGCGTAGTTAAAATAGTTCCCGGAGTTAGGGGATAGTTGTAGAGTTTCTACGGCGTAAACTGCTGACGGTACGGAAAGTGATGAAGGAAAACTATGCAAACGTGCGATTGATAGATATTTGGCAAGTTGGGAAATCTGTGGTTTTACATTGATTAGAGTAAAATTTATGTATAGAATGGACACGTCTGGCTTTCTAATTTACAACTGAAGTTGTATAGAAGTCTTTGGAAATTTGGGGTAAACATATGACTTCTAGCGGGAATCGCGCCAGGGTTTGACACCGCTCGGTCAAGCAAAGACCCCTGGCTTGTAACAATATTATGTATTAGATAATTTATAAAAACCTGTAGTCTCTTTTGTATGATTTTTTCATAAAACAAATACTCGACCTTTAGTCGAATAAATGAGATATCTTTGCTAATGCTACAAATAAACAAATAAATAAACATCGTCTGCTTGCATATATTGACGTGAAGACATGACGGCACAGTGTAAAATGGCATTCTGCATATTTATGGTATACATTCGTAAACATCGATGAAAATGAAGAACAAAATTATGTTTTGCCTGAAAACAACGGAACAATCTTTGTGGACGATGATTTCTATAATGCACGTATGGCTTTTGATCTTTTAACTGAAGTGGTGGCCTCGCCTTCAGCTGACAAGTGGGCATGGCGTAAAAAACCAATGTTTTTCTCTCATATTCTGCCTATGTAAAATGAATCCAAACTGTTAATGAAATTCAAAATATGATCAAACTATGAGTTTATTTAACTGTTTATACTTCGCAAATCGTACATTTTGAACATCGTTTTCTTCGGTTCATACTTAATTGAATTTTAAAAAATAAACCTTGAGTCCTCAAATAAATAAATAAATTATTCAATTACTCAGTCAATAAATAAATTTAAAATATAAATAAACAGGTAATTAAAAGTTCTCAATCTATTATGCTCTTTATTAAACAGATACTTTATATCTTATATCTAATGTTTGAATTTTTATAATATTAATGGGTATTAGCATGAACATAGATATATTGTCATCATCACCATGAACATATCTTGAAGTTAGTAATTACTATTATTAGTTTTATTAGTTGTTCTTGTTGTTGTTGTCGTTGTTGTTCTAGGTTTAACGCCATTTCTCAGTACAAGATAAGCTATACATGGCGGCCAGAAAAATTGGTGGAGGAAGAACCCGGGAAAACCCCGGAAAGAAGCACCGACCCACGAGAAGCTACTGGCAAGCTTTCTCACATACCCACATTGGCCGAACTCGAGACTCGAACCCACGCAGGCAGAGGTGAGATGGGGGTGATCCGTAACGGTGAGCGCTTTAGACCACTCGGCCAAGTTTTATTAGTAGTATTAGTATTGTTGTTAACGTTCCTAACTGATAAAGTTCAACAAATCTATGGTCTTAACTATGCAACAGAAAGAAGTAAAACCAACCATTTGTGTAAAATCAATAACAATTTTTTCTAATTTATAAAATGAAAATTTAAGAGGAACTTAACATTATTGTGAATTAAATCCGAAATAATTCAAAAGTTTATTACTAGTTCAAAAGTATAGAGTGTTC
>JAECUM010081406.1:0-12050 GCA_016617855.1 Megalonaias nervosa | reverse complement strand
TTTGAAAATAAAATGAAAGAAACTAACCTTGCATTGTTATCATTTATTCATTCTTTTTTCATGATGCAAAATTTTTTAAAGAAAACAATATATCCACATACTCAGTATATGCAGCTGATGCCGGCTGGCATATGCATCCTTACTTTTGTGTGTATCGCTTATGTAAGATAACAAAATTGCAAAAGAGAGGGGAATATCACCCGATTGCTTGAAGGCACCTGCCATTCATGCATGTTAAGTTGTAAGGTGCAAAATGACCAAGATTGTATTGTATCCAGGTTAACTAAATGATGGAAAAAATAACAATCATTATTTGAAAATACATTCACTGTGAGTATAAATGATAATTTATTTGCTAGCATGGGTTACAAAAGTAGTATTAAAGCAAGCTATTGCTGTTTATACTATTTACTCTGTAAAAATCAATGCCCGTTTGTATCAATTATGATGAATAAACACAACTGGCAGCGAGCAATAAACTTGTTGCGTAAACTTACCAACAGGATATCAAATATAAAGGTGATTTTATTATAAAGCAAGCCTATCCTGGAAACTGACTTTGGATTCTTTAAAGTGTGCCGATTTATTTTTTTTTAATGAAGTTGGCCAACATAGGGAAGCTAACTTTGGTTCCTTTGGATTCTTTTATTTGTGCCAATTTCTTTTTTTTTTTTTACAAAGTTGGCTGACATAGGGAAGCCAGCATTGATTCCATTTAACCTGCATTAACGGGCATTTTGAAAATAAATTGAAACAATGGAACAGTTTTGAAAGTGACACAATCTTGTGCATCCTGCATGCACATCGATATAAGGCTGAACAGTAAATTAGTTTTCAATAGTTTCATCTAAATGTTCCCTATCCATAGTTTATAGTGTTTTATTTTTTGACAACAAGAAGCATGTATTTGGTCTTGTGGGGATAAATGTATGTCATTTCTGGTTGGCGTCCTCTATAGGTGGAAAATTGTAGCTAAGGGGAAGTAACAGTGTTGTATACTTCTATTTCGAGTAATTAAATTATTGTTTCTTTACATTTGATAATTTTCTATTCTTTTTGTGCGAGTAAAACTACTTTTAATCATATAATGCAAATCTGATGTAAAAAGAAGAATGTTAGAGTATGGCCAGTGACCATTAACATAAATGACTGCTAAAATATGTATTTTTGTCATGATTTGTTACACATTCTAGGCTGGATTTTGTTGCCTTGGCAATCAACTATACTTTGCATGCTGAAATAAAGTATAACATACTCATCCAGCAGGATGCCAAATTATTGAATAATGGATAAATCCAATGCAAACCAGGCAGTTAAATGCCTGGACTGATCTGCAGTTCATTTAGTTTGCAATACTCCTCTCAGTCCACAACTGGGACTTGGATAAATTGCAAAACCACTAAGAACATGAGGTCAGGAGTGGATTTCCTTTCGTTGATTAAAAATTATTTTATAAAAATATTGGTCTCTATATGTTGAACATGAAGAATGTTGGCACCAAAATTTGCAAAAGAAGCGTTGAGATATTGCTTGTTCTGTCATTGAAAATGGTGGTTAGTACCCAGAAAAAATTGAACATGATGAAACTCTCGACTTTTAATAAGAAGTCATATATTATGTTAACAATGTGCAATTAAAACAACATAGCAATATTCTATGAATTTTATCAGTGAAAATGTCACTAATGCCTATCGGTGGTGACACTTTATTAAATAGATACCAATTAAATACGTTTTGTCAAGTGAAAATTTGTATCTTTGTTGTAACTTGTAATTTGGTTTCAGTTTAATCAACATAAATATGAATACAATATGCCTTCTTGTATTCAAACATGAAAAAGTCAAACTGCCCTCACATAGATCTGCAAGCATTCTTTGAGAACCTAATTAAGTGCCGACTGTTATGAACCCTTATTTGCTAAGTCATTTGCTGTATTGTTACCCTCAATTAAAAGAAAACATAACTTGTATTCTCATGTTAATTAGTTCTTTGTATCAAATCAAAGGGGTGGATAATAACAAAAGTTAAAAGGCATGCGAATCCTACCTGCGTAAGAGCTAGCCGTCATGAACGTATGTCAGGTAAACCATTTTAGTTTATCATTGGAACATGGCCATAATATTAGTATGTAAATAATATAATTAAGCTATCTTAATTTAGCCCACTCATTACAAATGTGATAGGGGCCCCGAGTGGCCGAGTGGTCTAAAGCGCTGACACCATTATGAATCACTGCCATCTCACCTATGTTCGAGTCTCAGGGTTGGCCAATGTGGGCATGTGAGAAAGCTTGCCAGTAGCTTATCATGGGTTGATGGGTTTTTCTTGGGTTTTCCGGGTTCTCCCTCCACCATTTATACTGGCTGCCATTTATAGCCTATCTTGTGCTGAAAAATGGTGTTAAACCCTACAACAACAACAATAACAAATGTGATCAAAGACAGGAAGGAAACCAGGCAAAATGAATACCTGGGGAATAAAATGATTTGCCTTACATATACAGTTCATTTTGGAGAAGTGAGTTCCAAAGTTTGTAGAGAACTTAAAATTCCAGAATTGACACTGAAATTTCCACAAAGATGAAAAGAAAATTCAATAGTACTTCAAGTGAAATCATGGCATCAGTATTTTACTAATACATAGAATGGAAAAAATAGAGTTTTGATATTGACAGTTGTTTCATGAAATAAATGTCCCTAGTTTTAAAAGAAAATGATTCTTGTTTTGTAGTGAAATGGCAAAAGAAACCCACAAACTTTGTGACCTAGTAGAATGTTTTCTTATGCACTGATGGCTGTAGAAACCTTGGAGTAAGTTTTTAACAATGTTTCAGAGGATGGGTATCATGGAAATAAAGGTAATCTTTACAAAAAAGAGGACAACTTCATTAGAGAAGCTTTTTATTGGCAATTATTCTCAACTCAGTTATAAATGAGCATGAAGCCTGTTAAATAGTATTAGTTTTGCATGAATCTAGATGAGTTGGACTTTAAACAAGATTTACTCATATTAATAAGGTAATCTTGTATCCAGTTAGTTGCCCTTGTTAAATTCTGGATGCTGAACTGCAACTATTGTTGTATTCAATATTGTATTAAAAATTGCCTTTCATGGATAGTCATCCATTTACTACAGTCATGATCTTATTGCATTCAAAATTGTCCTTCATAGTCATCCGTTTAATACAGATGTGATATGTTGTGTTCAAAAGTGTCCCTCATAGGTTAAATAGTATTTCCAACATTTCCAACAATCTAGATGAGTTTGATGAATCCTGTTATTCAGTCTTAGATGTTAAAAAATCTAGATGAGATTGATGATAAGACCTGTTAAAGAGTTCACATTTTCAAGAATCTGGATGAGTCTGATGAGACCTATTAAATAGTCCTACATTTTCAAGAATCCAGATTAGTTTGATAAAACCTGGTAAACTGTGATACATTTTCAAGAATCTAGGCGAGTTTGATCAAGCGTAGTAGAATGCCAAGTTTTGCATGAATCTAGATTAGTTTGATTTTAAATAAGATTTTCTCATATTAATAAAGTCATATTGTATCCAATTAGTTGCCCTTGTTAGAAAACCCTTGATGTTGAACTGCAACTATTATTGTATTCAGTATTGCCCCTCATGGATAGTTATCCATTTGATACAATGATGATACAAAATGTATTATTGTATTCAAAATTGTCCTTCATGGACAGTCATCGATTCAATACAGCCATTGTTTTCAAACCTGTCTTTCATGGATAGTCATCGATTCAATACAGCCATGATATTATTTTATTACAAATTGTCCTTCATGCATAGTCACCCATTTACAGCAGTCATGATATTAGTATATTCATAATTGTCCTTCATAGATAGCCATGCATTTAATACAATCAAGATATTAGTGCAAAAATTGTCAAATTGACCCCTCACACTTAATTGGGTTTACATATAAAATATCTCACTTGGGGTGCAGATGGGGGTTCAGTTTTAAATTGACAAAACATTTGTTCCATCATGTGTATAAAGTACCTAAATTTAGTCCATAAAGAGAGGCAACATCATCTCTTGAATTTTGTTACATATGTTCTCTTTGTTTATCATGTGTTGTCCATTTGATAATTGTGAAGTTTGATCAAAGAGATTTTGTCATAATCCGATAATCCTTACTGTTATGAAGTTGTCATGCTTCATCACTTTTTTTCTTAAATGCTTGTAATTCTCAAGATGGGAAAAGCGAACAACCGAGAAGCACTGTGAATTAAACCTCAAGTCATCATAATAGTGAGTTAAAAATAAATATGTGTATGATAGCCTTCTTGGTTTCTGTCACATAGAATACAAAATGTGTTAGAAAGGGTACCAGACTATTAACTGTCATGTGACAAGCTCACTTTCTTTGCAAAGAGGATTTTGTGTAAAAGCTGCAAATTAGTTTGACATTAGCTGCCAATGAAGGAATGTGTTTATGCAAAGAGATGCAAAATGTTGTCAATAATTAAGGGTTTACATGAAATGAGATGAAGGTGTTACGTGTAGGTTCGTACAAATGTAACTAAAGAAAAGAGTGAAGCCAACAAGCTTTTTAAATTTTAACAAAATTAATTTATTTCCTAGAAAACATAATAAAATAGGAAACAGGACTTAAAGTTTGTGAATATAATCCAAAAATTAATCCTGGAATCTCAGAATATAAGTCCTATCACTGAAATGTCCTAAATGAATCCAAGTTCGAATCCCGGCGAAGTTCAAAGATGGCAGACGATGACGTCAGATGAATGCAGTATTGATGTGTCAAAAGTTCCACATTGAATTTTATGAATCAGGAATAATATTCTGGCTTTAGCATTCCAAAGAATTTCCACTGAATGCCTTTGTCCAAAACTTTGATGAAGAAGCACTTATTTTCCAGAGAATATAAATTATTCTTAAATAACAAACAACTCAAAATATGGCAACAACAGAAAATACCTCTGAGCCCCTGAAGGTAATTTTTTCGACTGACTCAAAATCAGTAAAAATGTTAGTCTTAAACACAATTTTAGATTATGCAATAGGTCACTTGGTCGCTTACTACAAGCCATTTGTCACTTATCCCAACGAAGAACCAATAAAAGAAAAACGTTTACGTATGGGTAACACGTGGGTCAACATGACCTTGCAAATAACCAATTGTTATCAATCGATGTTTACAAACTATTTGAACAAGAGTGAGCTAAAAATAATGCTTCCGCAATGTTTTGCATTCTAAATAAACAGAATTTACTTGAAAAAAATATTGAATCCCATGAAAATAATCATTACAATAAAATGTAATGAAACAAAAATAAAATAAAAAAGAATTTTAACACTAACACACAAGCAATTCAATTACATATACGTAACAAAGGTATTTGGATAAACTGAAAAGGGTGAATGTTTTGTGTTAATTGCTGAAAAATGTGATACCATAAGATGAAATACACATCATGAGTTGTAAATATAACAAACTTTGTGCAGATGATGGGGACACTTTGTCATTTTCTTATACTGGTTCCATAATTGGCCGAGACTGCCTGCATCTTCTTTAGATCTGTAGACTATATTTCTCATCCAGTTGTGAAAAAACTTGCTACCAGTATCTATATTCCTTACATACTCCAATCTCGAACTTTTAAACCATTTGAGGTGAAGGAGTAAAACTTTGTTTACTTTACAAATCATCCTTGAAAATTGAGTTGAATATAACATTTCTGTCTCCCCTCTTCAAGGTCAAGGTCGTAGGTTGGTGTATTTAGTTTTGTCCACTATAACTTCAAAGCAATTTTAAATTAGGGGACTACATGCACTTTTACCATGATCATGGAAAGATGAGTCACATATCAAATTTGTGTGTATGGCATTTTAGTCTGGGGGGTAGGTGTCCTACATTAAGATCACAATTGCTAAACCAGAAGTGAATCCAGATTCTCACAGATTATATTATCTTTCTATACAACAGGCACAGTGAGTTTAAGATCCCATGATAGGCTTAAAAAATAATAACAGGTAAAGTTGAGATGCAGCTGTGTATACACGAGAAGTAAGTAGAACATATTCAGAACTACATTGGGAATGATTACTGACTTTCTTTGTCTGCAGACATCTTCAAATGTACACATGGTGTATCCACTTGATGACACAAGTTTATGTTTCATTGACAGGCGACCTATTTGAAACAATGGCTGTAGCTATTCTGAACATGCTTTGTCACTGCCATTTTTGTCTCCAATTTCAAGTTTGAAAAATTAAAAACAAAATGATCACAAAATACATGGAAAAATACATCTTTTAACAGAGTTAGGGGATTGTCCAAGATTATTTTTTCATGTTGGTATACTGTCGGTACCGAACAATCAGCTTCAATAGTTGCCCAAGGAAGGTTATGCTTAAGATCATCCTCAACAGAATGAAAATCCAAGCATAGCATATCATTGCTGAAGAATAGGTAGGTTTCAGAGCAGGATGTAGCAGTAATGAACAGATCTTAAGTCTTAAATTGTCTGCAGAAAGTATCTTTTGCATAAACAGGACCTCTAGTTTGTCTCTATTGACTTCATGAAGTCATTCGTCAAGGCATGACATGCAGCCTTGTGGGCCACCATGCAAGTAAACAACATAAACACAAAACTAATCAGCACCAGTCCTGTATAACCAGGTGACAAGTAAGTGCAGTTCTCGTCAATGACAACATAGGAAATTGGTTCAGAACCACAGTCTGAGTCAGATGGGGGGTGCCTTCTCTCATCCACTCTCTTCAACATCAACTATAGGATTATGTCCGATGGCTTGAAAGACCACAAGGGCAGTGTCAGTGTTAGAGGTAGATCAATCACCAACCTGCACTTTGCTGATATCGATGGCTTAGCAGGAGATGAACAAGAATTGGATACCTCAGCAAACACTCTCAACCAGGCATCGCTATGGTATGGGATGGAGATAAGTGATGGAAAGATCAAGCTAATGACAAACAATTCAAGTGGCATCCAAAAGGAAATAAGAGTGAATGGACAAAAGCTGGATACAGTGATCAAGTATCTACTGGTGCTGTTGCCTCTGATGAAGGTTCAGAACCTTATGTTCTTTCCAGGATTGCGCAGATAACAATTGCACTGGCTAGGCTGAAGCCTATTTGGAAGGACAGCAGCATCACTCTTGGATCCAAGATCAAGCTTATGCACTCCCTCGTTATGTCCATATTACTCTATATATGTAACACATGGTCCCTGACATTATAACTAGAGAGAATAATCAATGACTTACGTATGAGATATTATTGATAGATCCTGAAAAGTTCGTTCTTAGATTGTGTCTCTGATGAGGAGATGAGCATTACCATGCAAGGTACAATTAGACCATTTGAAGCTCACCCGTCAAGAAACACAAACTAAGATGGTTTAGTCACGTCTCATGTTCATCTGTCCTGTCAAAGACAATCCTACTGGGCACAGTAAGAGAAAAGAGAAACCAAGCTAGGGAGAAGATGAGACAGAAAGATAATGTCAAAGAGTGAACAGGCATGGACTTCACAGACTCCCAAAGAGCAGTGGAGAACAAGGCATAATGGAGATAGATTGTTGTAAAGCCATCAGTGGTACCCCTAAAAGCAGCCAGGATACAGGATAAATGAAATGAAAATGTACTGTCTGAAATTTTATTGTAAATTTTAGCGACAATTTAATATCTTCCAAATATCCCCATTGACACATACATCCATTTATTTTTCAGGAAGAGAATTACTTCCTTGCCCCATGCATGCTTCAGCAGAAAGCACCAGTAGAGGTCACCTTTCCAAAACCAAATGACTATATGGGGAGTTCATCAGTGCTTTGCTTTATATTCATGGGAAAATTTATGCCATCCCCAATCTTCCACCGACTTCTTGCTGCCTGTGTTGCTCACTGGCCAATCGCCACAAGGAACAAAGAGGAAAAACAAGAGAATCAGATCTTTTGTGGTTGCTGCGTTTTTGAGTTGGACCCGCTTCACAATCTGACACTAAACTTTAAAGAGTTTGTCATCTTTGTGAGGGTCACAAAAATGGGGATCAAGGATAAGACTCCATCTTCAAAGCTGTGCATTGAGGTGAGAGAGTTCATTACTACCAATCTACTGAAAATCATTGGATATCTGGGTCAGAACTTTGGGTACTTTATACAATGTCCTGAATATACTCGTCAACAGCCTTATTCCTGTCTCCAAACTTAAAGAGAATGCAGAAGTACACTGTAAATTCCATAACAACGTAATTGAGTCATGCAATCTGTTGCAATTTTGGTTCGAAGATGAGGTGAGTATTATGAAATTAAGGTGTTCACTAAAGGTTTGCAGGTTTTAACACTGTGTTTTACGCTTTCTAATCCTTTAAAAATGTTTTTAAGGTTATTTTGATGCTTTTTTTTATTTTTAGCTCATCTGGTCATAAACTTGAGGGATGTTCTGTGGTCCCTCCATTAACATAATTGTATCATTTCCTCTCCTAAACTCCCTGGAGAAGGTATCTGAAACTTTATACACTCATTCATTCGATGGTCTAGTTGCTATTAAATGAAAGTGATTGTGCATGGACATCCAAGATGGCCACCTCATTGCCATTTTGAATTTTTTATGGCCAGCTCTTCTGAATGGAATGTCATATTGACTTGACGTGGTGTTTACACCAAAAGACTTCTTGTGATGTGTAGATGGCCCTAAATATGCTGATCAGATACTCAGTATGATGGCCACTGTGGCCATCTTGAAAGTCTTGTTATCACTACACCTCCAGAATGGAAAGAAATATTGCTCTGTGGTTTTCACCAGACAGCTTTTTAATATGTCTAGTTTTCTTGAATACAAAGGCTGCTACTTGCACATCATATATATTGCCACCACATTGGCCATCTTGAAAATCGAATTATTGTTCCTCATGTATGGATGGTTGTGTCAGCAAGGATTTTTACTAAATTAATTATTGTGATGTGGAGCTGCTCAGAAATGTAAACGCTGCCTTCCAGACATTCTGTATTGGTGCCATAGTGACCTTGTTGAAAATGCTGCTATCACTACTTTTACTGAGTGGATGGTTATATCAGCAAAAGACTTGTTATGATGTCAAGTTGACCTTAACCCTTTACCTCATAGTATGGCTTTTTAGCCCTTCGATATACATGTAGCAAAGTTACCCAGTGCAGTGTGCTATAAATAGAACACCTGTTACCTATTCGACTCCATATGCATAGGCCTGCCAGTTAACTGTTAAACAGTGTAGTGTATATTACATTTAACAGCAATTTTAACCATTTTACATATTTGGTACACATATATTATGTATGGAAAGGTTTAAGAGTAAAATCCGATCGTTATAGCTGTATAATTATTTTTCACGGAAGAATTTTTTATGTGCTTTAAAATCTTGAGAGAACTTGTTCACCGTCAAGTCAGTGAAGCCGCGTGACCAACCGTAGCTGCAATTTCTCATACTCAAAATTTACAAGTTCTTTGTCTGTGTCTACATCACTAAATCATCTGAATTTGATAATTTATAAAAACTAATTACTGCCTACATCAATATCAGAGACTTTACCTAAGTTATTGAAGCTTTCATAGTTGTGATTCTAATTATGAAAACTCGAGTAAGTACTGAACAAAATCCGCGACCTCCATTTTGGAGCGTGAAGAATAAGACCCAGTTACTTTAAATAGCAGATTTCGACCAGAGCATAAACAGCAACCACGTGATATGACGTAATGGTCATTGACACCAATGAATGTAGTATCTAAAAGGGGGTTTTCCCCGAAGGTGGCGCTAAGAAAACCCGCTCAAAATGGCTGATGTTTACAGCAGGCGTCAAAAGGCGCTTCCATGAGAATGGTGTAGAGGCATCAAAAGGCACTTACATATGAATCGGGTAGAGGTGTCCAAAGGTGCTTCCATGCGAATGGAGTAGAGGTGTCCAAAGACACTTGTATGAAGTAAAGGGTTAAATGGAAATGGTGCCAATCTGATATCCAATAGGGCCACCATGGCAGCCATCTTGAAGATCTTGTTATCATTACACCTTCATAATGTGGAGTCATAAGTCTTAAGATGTCTTGTTTGTCACTATGATTAGTAGCATCAGTACTTTGAGGGACTCTGTTAGAAATTGTGTTTTTCATCAAAAGATGACCATTGATTTATATCTCCCCTAAGGTTTACTTGCCTCTAGACATAGGGTTTTTTGTAAAATTGAAAACTATGACGTATCAATCATTTTGAAAGAGAGGGTGAGAAAATGATTAGAGTCAGTTTTCAGATCATAAGGGATGAGTAGGCATGGAATGACATTATATATTGCAAACACATTATACAGTATCATCTACATCCTGCTGTGTAATGTGCAACTGAATCATGACACTTGCAGTTTCATTTGTTGTTATTTATATATGATTGTATCAAAATTGGGCTCCAGATTATATCTAAAACACTTAAAGAGTGGATTTTATCACAAGACATATATATGAGCAGAAATATCATATTTTAATGTGAATTTAAATTTTGTCTCAATGAGAATAAATTAAGATATACAGATTACTTTCTATCAAAGTTTGATATTAAATACAACAAATGCCAAATGTATACCATAACCTAAGTTAAAATGTGCATTTAATATGAGAAATGTCAAATGCGTACCTGTAAATTAAAATGTATATTGAATACAATAAAAATGTCAAATATATATCACAACCTGTTACTAAATAAATTTGTGTATAATACAGTAAATGTCAAATGTATATAATAACCTGTAAGTAAAAATGTGATTTGTTATTATTTCAGGAACAAACTGGTGACGTTGATGCTTGTGAGTATTACGTTTTCTGGCTCATACTCAGTTTTTCGTATCAAGCCTCAACACCTCAGTCAGACCTCCCCTGGCTGATAATAACCTCTCTCATATCAAGCCTAACCGCATCAATCAGACCTTTCACTGGTTCATAATAATTGGTATGATTGTACTCTGTTTCTGATCAGGATCATAGTCTGTCTTGCATGTAATTCGTGTTATAATAAGTTGAAATTTGGAGCAACAACTATCTGTTCGATCAGACAATGCAATACAATGGTTGCGATATACAATTAAATATTTGTTGTTATTGTTGTTGGGTTTGACGTCATTTTTTCAGCACATGATACATGAGGAAGAACATGAGAAAACTACGGGAAGAACCAACGACCAAAGGGATGTTACTGGCAAGCTTCCCCACATAACCACATTTGCCTAGGCTGAGACTCAAACCCAAGCAGACAGAGTTGAGACAGCAGGTATCTGTAACAATGGGCACCTTAAAGCACTCAGCATGCTCCAACAATTATATCATTACGATCTTGGACCATCTTCATTAGAAGCGATATCTACACAAGGATTTGTGCTGCTTGGCTGAGAATGTGATCTCTCTGAAAACTTCATATCTTAACTGATTGTAATTAAATTTGATGCAAAAGTTCATTTGGGTTGGTCATTTAAGATCTTGAATGAGTTTTGTTTTGAGTGGCATCTATGCATATCAGCTAAGTTTGTGAACTAGGGGTGAAACGATTCATTGATATATCGATGCATCGATACTTTTGCTGCAACGATACGCATATTGATACAAGAAATGGAGAACCGATACAAAACAATACTTACCAGTAAGTTATTTTAGTCTTCAGTAGTCATGAATAATTATTAGTTTGCCTTGTTATTCTTTAAATATAGAATTCATCTGAAACATCATTTGCAGTCCTAGAAAGTAATTTTTATTAGTAAAAACGAAAACTCGCCGAAGCAGCAAAAGTTTCACGTGATGTTGCTGCATCATGGTTAGCACGACAGGTAATATGGCAAATCTTCCTAAGTCCACCTAAAAGAATTCAGTATGCGTATTTTGATGTTAGCATTCCTAATAAAGTTCATCAAGCGGATATTTTATTTTTACCACACGATACCATTAAAACACGTGGACGAAAATCACGCACGTACAAATACGCATTGACTGTTGTTGACGTTGCAAGTAGATATAAAGAAGCGGAGCCATTATCAAC